>APFE031385332.1:364228-381191 GCA_000404065.3 Pinus taeda
TTGCACAATCAATGGATTGAGTATTGCCAATGAGGATTGTGTGGTATATCCAAGGGAAATACGAATTTGGATCATTCATTCATCAGTATTCTCATGCAGGATTGCGTAGTGGAGGCAGGCAAGGGCGGAGGAGATTTGAGCCAGTGATTGATTCAGATCTGAGCTAGTTTGTGTGTAACAGGTGGAGATAGTACTGAGTACTTGTGAGGAGTATTGTACTATGTATTGTGACATGTTATCAATCAATATAATATACAGATAGTTGGGGGTTTTCAGCTTTATGCTTTCCTCGGGTACATACTGTGTTGATATGTGTGATTGATGCTTCAATGTGCACATGTGAATGTTTCTTAATACTTCTAAATTGATGATCAACATAGATGAGGTTATGTATTATGCATGTATTCCGCAATTAGTGTATAATTGGGATAATCTCTGTGAATAGGTGTCATATTATTCAAAATTTCTACATGGGCTACGTCTCCGAGTCCAGCCTTCAGTAGTGGCCTTTTCTATTGTGTCTTAAAGTAGATATTTTACAATAAGGAGCTCACTTTGAGTGTCACTTAACAAAGAATGATTAGTAGGATTGTACTTGGATCCCCCAAGTCTCTAGAGTACACAGACTCCCCTTACTGAATCTCAACCTCGACTGGTCTCAGTGGTATGAGTCCAATTTGGTACTCAATACTTGACAGGTCTACACAGAGGAGTTGCTTGAACCTCTCAAGCCTTTTCTGGAGTTCAAAGACTCTCAGACTCTCTCTGTTCTATCTGCTCGATGCTGCCTTTGCTCTACAGGTCAGCTCGGCTTCTCTGTTCTCTGCAATTCACTTCTTTCTCTCTACTTCTATTCCCCCTGCTCTTTGTCTGTTCGTGGCTTAAATCCATTCTGCTCCCTAACTGTTCGTTTCTGCTTCTCGGCTCTCTGGATCACCTGCCTCTATCCGCTGGAATTCCCTTGCTCTGTGTCATCATCGTTTTGTAATGCTTCACAGAGAGGTGGCCACATGTTTCCTCATGAACTCAGTGTCAGTTCTCTTTGAACGGTCATTATTTATGTTGCTCCAAGATTGGCCGCGAAACTATTCCTCTGCCAACTCATCGGTCATGTCGAACCTCAAATCTCATGTACCTTAGTCTATTTCCCCGTCAAATCCAGTCTTCCATCGGGTTGATTCTCCGTCGTTGATCTGGAGCCTCCAGATCCTATGGTCTCCATCTATATCACGCGGGTAAGTTGCTCGACCGTTACTCATGTGATGTAAGCGGTTTTCTCTCACATCCGCTAGACGTGTGTCACCCGGTGTGTGGCATCGCATTGAACTCGGCCAAACCCACTTACCGCTCGAAGTGCATGCGATATCCTGCCGGTTTTGGGCGCAGGACCCGCCTTCTGACAGTTTCTGCACGGTTTCCTGTTTTCCTCGTGACCGAGCACTTGGGGCTTTCCTTCACTGAGAGTTTTTCCCTGCGATACATGATTTATGCTAATCGCGTATCAGAAAATGCCTCTGTTTTTGGATTTGGGCTTCCGATTGCCAATTTGCATCCATGCGCGGTCTCCATGGGCCAACATTTAGAGCGCTTTGACCGAGGGTCCTCATTGTTCCGTGCTGGCCACAAATTGCCATTGTCTAGAGGTCATCTCTGATAAGCTCGTCATTCATAAGATTTTGAAGCCTAACATAATTTGAAACAGTCATGGAAATGTTTAAGGATCCAATTCGGATCAGTTGAAGGGACAACTTCCAGAGAAAGCTAAATTGTACACTAGAGAGAAGGTGGATGAAAAATTTCCTCACCTCATTCAGTAAAAGATTTTTGGGACCAAAAGCCTCCCAAAATTGGGAGATGTGATCTGAATTGGATCATTATATTATTTTTCATCCATCTCAATGCATTTGGAGTGGAAAAATTGGAGGAATCAACTCACGAGACCGTTTTTACTGGCGAGACCCAGTTGGAAAAACATGGTCTGAAACCTTTTGGGAGCGTATTGAGGCATCAAACGGCATTTTTTGGGGGTCAAAATTTGGCACTTAAGCGCAACACATTTTCATACTATTCTACACACAAAGAGATTTCCAACGGTGCAAGAATCACATCAATTGGAGTCTGTATGCAAAGTTATGCCACTCATAAGTTGCTGTTCACACCTATAGTTCAGGAGGATGCCATGCCAGCCCCCATTATTCATGGAAAAGGGGCTAGCAACGTGTTTGTGATATAAAAGAATCTAGAAGGGTCTATTTTGTAACTCTAGTTAAGAGTTGACGTAATCAAACTTAACCACTAGTAGCCTATCGAGTTGTGATATAACCGGTCCACTAGGAGGAAGAGGCATTCCATTCTTTCGAGAGCATTTTGTTCCATGGTTGAGAAAAGATAGCCAAGAGAGATAGGAGGTAGAGCACATAGAGAGGATCTGTGCACTATAGCAGCCCACGGGCCACATACTTTACTTCTTTGTATTTGCAGCCATATTTCTAGACAGAGAAGGAGAGTGAAGTGACCTCACCTTCCATCTAGGTTTTCTCCCAAAAGGGTTTTCCAAAGAGAATATCTTGTGTATTATGTGTGTTATGAGAGTATTTTGTCATTCTATACCTTTTTGCTTGATTTACTTTTACATGCATGCACTAATTATAGTTAAAATCTACAGATCTAGAAATTAAATAAAACTGTAATAGTGTAGAATCTCATATTTTAATATAATATTATCAGGTATGTTGTGACAAACTGTCCGTTGGAATATCCACAGTATTTTATGGATCAACGACTGAGGCGACCATTCTGCATTTGGAGTTGGAATTGAATCTGCTAGAAATCCTTACTCTACTTCGAAAATTGTTGGGAAGATGAAGGTGAGCCATAAGGGATATGATTCAAAGCTTTAAAGAGGAGATTCCTCATCATCCAGTACAGATGAACAATTTGTTTATACTAAGAAGGTCATCCCCAAGAGTGTATGGGGTCAGGTACCAGAGGTGTATGATTGTATTTTAATCCACATACTATTATTTATTTGAATATAATTATATGCTTTGTTTATGGCGGATTTATGTCAGTATTTGCATATTTTGACACTAATGTTATTTATGCAAAAAATTAATTATATGATCAACTAACTAGTTTTGTAATTCTATAGATCTATCATTTATCTCTTGATCTACTCATATAAGTAATTAAATTTCTAATTAACTAATTACTTTGAAATTTATTAACATAAATTGATTTAACAACCACTAGAAGTATGAGAGATATTTCCATACTATAGTGGCTTATTCTCTATTATTTTCAGTTTTTAAACATATCATGCATAACACTAAATAATATTTATTACCAAAAATACTTAATTAATTTGATATTAACCATAAATTTCATGTTTAATCCCCATTTCCAAAACCGTTTCACTTAGTATTTAGGAACTTATTCCTATTTTCCAAGCTAGGATAGTTTATTTATATTTTGCATTATTATATTAGATTACATCTACATTTAGGAATGCATATTTTAAACTCTCCTTATGCAAGATAAAACATCCATGTGGCCTAGCTAAGCCCTTATTTCAACCAGCTTAGAAAACGGCCTCTTTCATGCATGTTACGATAAGGTTAGTATTTTTTTGGGTGTGGAGCCTGATTATCTTCCTGATTTAGAGGCCTTGTTTCAACCGTGTTTGCAACTCAGTCCTTGACATGGGGGTTTTGGGGGGGGGGTATTTTCGCCCCACTACTGTTGTAGGGGGGTCAATCTAGACCATTCATTAGGCAAAATATTTAATGGTAGAATTCATGTTAATTTAGGGTTTTTCCATAAAAGGAAACCCTCGGTTTATATGAGGAAATTATATTGCGGCTATGTATTATTCTGAGAGAAAAAGAGAGGAGACAATGTTAGAGAAAAGAGGAGGTTATATGTCAGACTAGGAGGTAACTCCTCAAATCAAAAACATATTATTCATTCAGGTTGTTCATTATTATATACAAGAGGGAGTGACTGTTCGGTTCGTCTCCCGATGACTCTCTATCTTCTCTATTATTTATTCACATTAATTACAATTGTACACCCAATCCCTCTGATTCGGTGTCAACATTCCCCCCCATAATCTGAAGGGATGTTGGTGAGTCCAAGCATCGTTCTAAATCTTTCAAGCTTTTCTCTTCCAAGTGCTTTGGTGAAGATGTTTGTAATTTTCTCATTAGTGGAACAATGGCGGAGATCGATTGTTTTGGCCTCAACATGATGTCGAATCAGATGATATTTAGTATTGATGTGCTTTGTTCGATCATGGAACTTTGGGTTCTTGGCCAACTTTATTGCAAAGGTATTGTCAATCATGAGTGGAGTCGATTGTACTTGTTTTACCTGTAAATCTTCAAGAATTTTCTTGAGCCACACAATTTCTTTTGTTGCCTCAGCTGCTGCCACATATTTTGCCTCTGTTGTAGAATTGACTGGAACTAATTGTTTGCGTGATCTCCAGGAGACAGCTCCTGATCCAAGACTCATATCATAACCTAAAGTAGATACCCTAGTTTCTTTGTCTCCAGCAAAGTCTGAATCAGAGTATCCAATCAAGCTAAAGTCACCCACCTGTGTCTACTTGATTCCAAAGTCTTGAGTTCCCTTCAAGTACTTTAGAACTCTTTTTGCAGCAGACCAATGTCCCTCACAAGGCTTTTGCATAAATCTCGAGAGGATTCCAATAGCAAACGAAATGTCTAGTCTGGTAATAGTTAGGTAGTTGAGAATTCCTACAAGCTGTCTATACTTTGTTGCATCCTCAAATTCTTTTCCTTCAATGGATGTGAGCTTTAAGTTTTGTTCCATTGGAGTAGTTAGAGGATTGCATTCAGTCATGCCAAACTTGTTCAATAGATCTCCAATGTACTTCTTTTGAGAAAGGAATATGGACTTCGGATGTTGGGTTACTTCAATACCAAGATAGTAATGAACATAGCCCAAATCAGACATTTCAAAACCTTTTTTCAATTCCTTCTTTATGGATGCAATGTAGCTTTCATTGTTCCTTGTCATTAAAAGATCATCTACATATACCACAAGATATACAACTATTTTGCCAACTTTCTTGACAAATAAAGTTGCATCATCAAGATCATAATGTTTGAAATTGAGCTTCAGAAGATGCTCAGTCAATTTTTCATACCAGGCTCATGGTGCTTGTTTGAGGCCATACAAGGATTTCACAAGTTTTCATACTTCATGTTCATGTCCTTTCACAACAAATCCTTCAGGCTTGGACATAAAAACATTTTCTTTTAGATCTCCATTCAAGAAAGCAATTTTTACATCCATTTGATGGACTTTCCAACTGTTCTGAGCTGCTAGGGAAAAGAGTGTCTAGATGGTAGCCCATTTTGCTATGCGGGAAAAAGTTTCCTCATAATCGACCCCTTCCTTCTGTGCAAAACCTTTTGCCACAAGCCTGGCTTTGTGCTTGTCAAGTGAGCCATCAGCTTTATACTTGTTCTTGTAGACCCATTTGTAGCCAGTTGGTTTAGTTCCCAATGGAGGATCAACCAACTTCCAAGTGCCATTCTTTATCGGGGCATCATACTCCTTTTGCATTGCTTCTCTTCATTCATCATGAGAAGCAACTTCTTTGAAGGAAGTTGGTTCAAAATCTGTAGATAAATTGAATTCACAATCATAAGAAACATCCATATCAACAGGTTATTGAGAGTCATCTACATTACCTCCATTTTGTCGGTTTGAATTTCTAGTTCCTGTCTTTCTAACCTCATTAGGATGAACACTTTCAAGTGTCTTTGTCAGCCACTTTGGAGGACCTTTCTTAGATGGTCTAGGCTGCTCCGTTGATTGAGTTGGGACTGAATCAAGTTTGAGTTTCCCAATTCTGTAAATCACATCACTCAAAGTATCATCCGTTGTAGGAGTTTCATGCAGGGGAGAGAGTGCTTCAGAAGAAGATTCCACAGGTTGATCTAGTATAGGAATCCCCCCTTCAAGATGTGGAATCTAATTATCAGATTCTTGAAATGATTTGCATTTGTGAATCTATCCAAGCGATCAAGTTTCCTTTCAATAACACTGTCAGTTCTGGATGATTCAAGAAAGATTAAATCTCTAGATACAACAAACTTTTTGTTGACTTCATCATAGAGATGGTATGCTTTGGAGGTGTTTGAATACCCAAGGAAGATACACTTATGACTTGTTGCACCAGGTTTGTTTCTATGTACCTTTGGTATCAAAGCATAACAGGTGGAACCAAAGACCCTGAGATGCTTTACCAAAGGAATGTGCCCACACCACATTTCATAAGGAGTCTTGTTTCTAATAGCATTAGATGGACATCTATTCTTTATATATACAACACATAGAATTGCATCTGCCCAAAACATCTTTTTTACATTTTTGAAGAACAACATGGAGCGTACTATATTTAAGATTGTCCTATTCATTCTTTAAGCTACACTATTCTCTTGGGGATTATAAGGCACAATTGTTTGATGTTTGATCCCATGTTGGCGAAGATAGTTTTCAAATTCATTTGAAGTGTATTCTTTTCCATTATTAGTGTGAATAGAGCCAATATGAGATTGTGCATTATTTTCAATCCATGTACGAAAGTTCTTGAATGTTTGAAAAGCATCATATTTGTTCTTCAATAAATAAACCCAACACATTCTAGTGTAGTCATCAATAAATGTCATCATATATTTATTTCCATTTGTAGAAGGAACAAGCATTGGACCACATAAATCTAAATGAATGAGTTCAAGTTTTCTATGTGCTCTTGAAAGGGAATCATGAAAAGACTGTTTGCTATGCTTTCCTAGAATGCAAGCATCACATTTCTTAAGTTTCCTAGGAATTGTAGGCAAACCAGTAACACCATGCCATAATCTAGCATGCCATAATAATAATCTAGCATGCCATAATCTGTGCACGAGCAGAGGTACCCTATAGCTTGAGAATCCTTTCTTCTTCTATCCCCATCATGACAAGTGAGTGGTCAGATGCTTTTCTCACCTCAAGCTTGCCATCAAACATATGAATGGAGTGAGCTTGTTGGCGGATGTGGACCAAGGACATCAAGTTTCTCCTCAGCTATGGGAGATATAGAACATGATGCAGAAGAAAGTCTGGAAGACCAGGCAATTTAAGCCTGTTTGTGCCAAGCCCTGATGGCTTGAGTTTTGATTGGTCTGCAAAGTATACGGCTCCATCAACATTGTCAGTAAATTATTCAAAAAAATATTTTCTATGAGTCATGTGGCAAGTTGCTCCTGAATCAAGCAACCAATCATTTTTCGAAGAAGCAAGTGAAGCATTAAATAAGTCTTCATTTACTCCAATATTACATTGTGCCACAATATAATGAGTAGATTCAGGTGCCTTACCTTTGTCTGTGTCATTAATTTTACCTTTGGGTTGGTTTATTTGCTGCTCAATTTTGTCCCAAGATAACTTGCATGTGGAGGCATCATGTGATCCATTTCTTTTGCAGCGTATGAAGTGCAAATATGATTTTCTCCTTGAGAGTGTCTGCCCCCCCGCCTCTGAAATATCTTCCTTTTCCTCTTTGACCACCTCTTCCTCTAGAAGAATCTTGGGCAAGATTCTTTTCTTTATGAGCAAGGCACACAACCTCTTCAGAAGATTCAGGGGCTGTCTTCTTCCCAAAAGCTTTCTCTCTTTCAGCAAATTTTTTCACAAGGGAATCAAAGGTTAGATCTTTGAGATTTCCATTTTCTTGCAATGACTCAAGATAATTGGAGTAAGTAGGATAAAGTGCCTTGAGAAAAGTGATCATAGGAATATTCAATTCAATCTCAGTGACTTTGATATCATGCATTATAGATTTTACTTCGGATGCAAGAGCAAGAGGATCATTATTTTGTAATTCAAGGGTGAAGAGTTTAATCATGAGTTGAACAACTTCAAGTGCAGAGTGTGAGTCATAGAGTTCTTTCAGCTTTTGTAAGGCTTCGAATGCATTTGAAAATGGCGAAATGTGTCGAATCACCTCTTCAGTTACTGATGCTGCAATCAATGCATAGGTTTTGCTATTCTTATTTTACCAAATGGCAAGCTCCTTGTCTGAGGTAGGTTGGACTGACACTTCGTCTCTTTCTCTAACACACACTCCTTTCCATAGCTCATTAAAAATAATAGTGTGTTGGATTTTCCGCGACCATTCAGGATAATTATCCTTTCCATTGAGAACTACTCCCACAATAGATATAACTGAATGCATTGTAAAATCTGTTACAGTGGAGAAAAATATTGTTGCTGAAATTTTTTTCTCGTAAAATGATTGTTATACCAACAACGTTCAACTTAATAACATTCAACGTTCACCTGAATATCAGAGTCTGACTGTAGCTGTAGTTCTTTTGTTGCTTTGTATGGTAGTGATGAACGATGGAGATGAGTGGAGGAGATGAACGGAGGAGGGCCATTGATGGTAAGTGATCAATGGTTATCGCAAGAAAAATAAGTTAGGGCGATAACCACGGCTACGTATTTTGGGTTACAAGTGGGATTTCGGGTGGATAAAAAATGGTAAGTGGTATTGAGATGGAAGCGCCCGATTCCAATAAGCGATTGACACGTAGTGATTAGGGGACAGAGAAAAACTGCTCGTATCAGGCGAGTAACACTCGTGCAACTAATGCACCTGAAATCACTATAAACTGTCAGATTTTGAGGTGATGATCAATGGTGGAAATTAAAAGGCACTGTTCGGGTGGGTAACCACCGTGCAAGTGGTCCCCCTCGAAATCAATGTCAAACGTCCGATTTGGAGGTGGAGATCAATGGTGGAGAACGAGCTAGATAAAGTGAAACCTCGAGAACTGTGTCCGAGCAGGTTTAATGAAGGGTATGATCGCATCGCAAACATGCAGTGGTATTGATCAGGGCAAGAGATTTGCGATATGCAATTAAAAAGTGGACCCAACGATATTTATATATATGGGTTTATAATACTTGAGATCTAGCTCAAGGGAATACGAAAAAGGATATATGTGAATACATAAAGGGATATATGGTTCTTCAATGCAAAAGGGTATATATACCATACTTAGAGCAGGAGGAAATCCAAGTCATTACAGCACCTTCGACTTCAACAATTAGCTCCAATGCAATGCACTTCAACGAATGTGTTAAACGATAAATGAGATTTTGTAGGGATTTGACAGAGATGTCAACCTACAAAAGATGCAAAACAAAGGCAAAACATAATAGGAGTTACAAATTAAGGAAGCCAAAAAATGGCGCCTGCTCTAATACCATGTCAGACCAGGTGGTAACTCCTCAAATCAAAACACATATTATTCATTCAAGTTGTTCATTATTATATACAAGAGGGAGTGACTGTTCGGTTCATCTCCCGATGACTCTCTATATTCTCTATTATTTATTTACATTAATTACAACTGTACACCCAATCCCTCTGATTAGGTGTCAACATTATAGTGGATGTGTTGCAGGTTGTATCCCTTCATTTTTTTGGATAATATAAAAGGAATTACTGGATGTTTCTATTTAGACTTAGCCTGTATTGGGTGAACAACGTATATCTGTGTATTTCTTGTTTTATGATTTTCTGTGTTTCTAATATTTCGTTTTATTGCTCTATTATGTAATTTCTAACACTTTTTTTTCCTATTAATACAAACGAATATCATGACACACTAGCACATAAAATCTAGATTTAGAGTTAGATTTATGCATTTAGGTTAGTTTTAGATTAGATTGGGCATTTAGTTTATGTTAGATTTGGGTTGAGGAAAATAACCAGTAGAAATCACCATCCCAAATGTATAAAGGTCTTATTGGGGGCTTGGCCGAGTGATTTCTTTAATGTTAATCATGGTCAATTTTGGCCATCAACACAATCATAGGGAAATCTTGGAAATCAATGTTAAAATATCCTCCATAGAATAAACCCCAACTCAACAAGGTAGATAGGTCAATATGGACAAAATCAATTAGACAATCCAAGGAACAAACTCCTCCTTACTAATTGTAGAAGAATGGTCTAACTCAATTCGACATGCTAATTTAAGTGAAGTTTCTACTATAAATTCTATATAGAATAATTAGCCATATGAGACAAAGAAGACAAAACTATGAAAAATTGTGAGATGGACAGGTTATCAAATCAATGAGAAGAGAAAGCTTAGAAATACTTGAAATAAATGATAAACCATAACATTTATGTATTCAAAATTAATACCATTAACATAGACCATGGAATCAAATATAAAATATAATCTTTGTCGTCAATATTAATACCAGTTATATAGCCATGCAAACCTTCATGATTTTCTTAGTTTTGATTACTTGATGCAAATGGTCAGGGTAACATATAAAGAATGAAGTAAAGTTATGTAAGGCCAAGACTAAGCCAAGGACTAAGTGAAGGCCTATACCATAGCTTGCAGTGGTTTCAATACCTATTGCTAGGCTTTATATGGTTAATGGCTTATGACTACTTGGTTGGCTACTTGGTAAAATTGGCATATAAGCATGCATCTAAACCACATGAAAGGAAGTTTAATTAAGGGGTATCGCAGGGAAACTGGGAAATATAATCAACTCTAACAACCTAACAAAGCTATTTACAAGAAGGAAATGTTGGCGACACTACATGCACTTAAGAAAAGATAGATCAACGACTTCAAAATAAGCCTCTTCGAGGGGTCAACCTCATTTACATTACACAAATGAACAATTTTTGGATGATACAAATGACAAGACCTCCTTTCTATATATAGGAGTCTAAGGGGTTGCAATACAATTAGAGCCTACATAACAATAATATTGTAGGGGCACAACAATAACAATAGTGGACTTCTATGGGGCACAATAATGACAACATGGGGACTATATGGGCACAATAATACAATAAGGGTGTTGCACTAATAACAATAAGGGGTTACACTAGTAGTATAGGGACCTAACATGCCCCTCTCCTTGAAAAAGTGTGTCCTCGACGCTTGAGTAGTTTTGGATGATTCTATATAAAATTTTCATCCTCCCATGTGGAATCTTCAACGGGTAAGTTCTTCCACTTGATGAAATACACTGAAATTTGAATCCAAGGTTTATCAAGATTTCAGCTCAAATGGGTTTTAATTTCAGCTTTTGAAATATCGTAGAAAAAAAGTTATTGTGAAAATGCCACGACGACCTGTTTGGAGTAGCGAAACCCTAGAATCCAAAGCTCTGATACCAAATGTTATGAAACCAACTCACAAAAAGATAGAAAAGATATATAAACGACTTCAAAATAAGCGTCTTCGAGGGGGAGACCTCCTTTACATTACACAAATGAACAATTCTTGGATGATACAAATGACAAGGCTTCCTTTCTATATATAGGAGTCTAAGGGGTCCCAATACAATCAGAGCCTACATAACAATAATATTGTAGGGGCACAACAATAACACTAGTGGGATTATATGGGGCATGATAATAACAACATGGGGACTATATGGGCACAATAATACAATAAGGGGGCTGCACTAATAACAATAAGGGGTTACACTAGTAGTATAGGGACCTAACATAAACGAATAAACTAGAGTAGCCAGTGGTGCACACACACTTGCATAATAGTTTAGCACTACGTACCAATGTTAATTATTTCACCCTTCCTAGATTAATTGACTAGCATGTGTATGTAATAGTCACAAACACATCTTTCATTTCATGAAGTTGAAAACAATAGTGCATAATGCGGATAATAAGACAACTTCAGAAAAAAAATAGTAACCTGTTTTAATATCAACATGAATTCATCTATTTTAATATCTTTATCTTACCCCTATACACTAGATATAATCTACCACTAATCGATGAAATTGAGGATGACTTAACCAACAAGCCCTACCATTGGATTAATGGACAAATGCCCCCCTTGTTTATTGTTCACTTCAACATTTATGTTTTTTGTTGCCAATCATATGTCCCTTTATCCCCAACCTCTTTATACCATTTCAAAAAGTGGTTGGATAATAAGAGCTTTAATCTTAATAGAGTCTCACTACCAAGAATCACTTGGTGTAGCAGGACCTTCCTTGATCACTCTTGTTGTGAAATTCCAACTCGGGGAAGAGGGATTCAATGGAAGCCAATAGGGGACTAGAGATACACTATTCATGATCCATTGATATTTGAATTGGGAAACTAGTTGAGACTTAGCTCTTTTATCCTTTCCTACTTCACAAGCAATGTTATTCAACCTTGGTTGCTACCAACAAAAAATAGCTTTGGAACATAGCGAGATGGAATTGGATATGGGATGTGACTAATTATACAAATAGATTAGAAAGAAAAAACTATTTCTTGCTCTGACTTATCCCATGTCTCAACTTTGGATCTTCAATTGCTTCTTTTGTGTGTGCTTGGTTTGAAACTTTCCCTCTTATTATTCTTCTTGGTCGTGAAAGGTGCGGTGATCCCTTGCTCCTATTTTTCTAAACCTGGCCTTCCTTCCATCCTATCCTCACAATCATCATTCGTATGGTGGCCATTTTATTCTAAGCTTCATACCCACTTATTTAAGAGTGGTGGTGCCAAAGTTGTTGAAGCATTTTTCTCAAAGTGGAAACAACTTTTTCTGTGTTTAGCATCAGTGCAAGTTCCTAGTCCAACTCTTCCTTCTCTAGGTGCCTCTGCTCCAATGTCTTGTGAATCTCCACTTGAATAACACGGCTCTTCTAAGATAGTGGAGGTGATGCATACCAAGCCCAATTAGATGGATAGGGGTGGTGAAAAGGGATTCATCTCGATGGAGGGATGTAGTGGGTTCATTGTTCCATCATTGTATGTAACCCTGGAAGGAGGTTATGGATAGGAAGAAGACGAAATTTAGGGTTTTACATTGTTGGTTTCTAAAGATGGATTGCAATGATGAAAACTGTGTGGTAGGCATCTATGGAGATGAGGGACTTCACAACTCTCTCCTCTCCACACACAGAGAACCAACCAGGAAGCAAATAAGCCACTAGCTTTGGAAATTAGGATTTAATAGTTTTGTGTACGATTCCCACAAGGAGCACATGGGTTGCATGCAAGCCCCAGATGCCTATTCCATAATTTTTTTCCTATTTATTTATTATTTATTATTTATTATTAAGTTTTTTTCATTTTTAAGTTCAATTATTATTTATGTTGCTAAAAAAATATCACCATCCCATGTGCGAAGATTCCATCCATTAAGCCACTAGTCACATCTTGTTTGTAGACTAGAAACAAGAAAGTCATAAACTTCAATTCGAATAGGATATGTGGCAGATGTGAGACCTGCCTTGCATGGATTACACATGCATCTTGCAATGTGCTCTAGATGGTTCCAAGGGAAGGTTTCCAACCGATAAAACATGTTCCATTTTTTCTAGTAAGGTGCCTCATCTTTCTATTATTGGTTTCTCTACTCCATCTCGTAGGTTCAGAGGTTTTGATTCTTATTAAGAATCCATTTCCCACTTATTCAACTCATTATTCCATGGTTTATCATACCATGTTAGGTTGGTTAACTCTACATACAACATTATCAATATTAAGATGGTTATCACCATATTGATTTAAAAAAACATTTTTCAAATTATTTAAAATTCTAAAATCTATTCTACATATTTAAATGTTAATAAAATTATTGCAACATTTCCCATGCACATCAACATTTTTTGGACCAAGACCATGATTATATGTTTTCTATTATGTCCTCTTACTTTGAAGGTCTCTTTCTTGCTTGAATCATCAATCATATGCACCATCACTTGTGAAATGTTTTTGGTTCTTTCCACTTATATTATTTTTTGGTTCTTTCCCCTTGTATTATTTGCGGTACCGGTACATTAAAAAATATAGCTTTTAGACTAATTTGAATGTTGTTTTTATTCTAATAATGTGGGTATTTATGCTTAATATATGCATTTGGTAACACTTAATCCCATCTCAGGATTTCAGATGCAACTAGTAGAAGAGGTAATCATAAAACATTACACACATTGGCAATTTCAATCCATTCAATGAAGAGGGATATAATTCTCATTTCGATAATTCATATATTGATTTCTTTCATAGGTGATGCATCTCATCTTTAAGATGGGTTTTGTAGTTACTATACCTTTAATGATTGTACTTATGTTCTAGATATTTGTGCACAATAAATCTCGGATGGTTAATGTGTGTCACTATCAAATTAATTTATGAACTTTGTCGAGGTTATTAGATTTATGTTTTACTAGGAAGAAGTATGATTAGTTGAAGTTAATTTCTCGACACTTATCGAGGGGCATTATTTCTGGAAACTATATTTCATAATGTTGATATGAAGACTAGTTGAGTATTAAATATACAAGTATTTTATGATAATTAAGGACTAATATGTTATCTTTTAATTTTATTCAAAGATGTTGCAAAGACATAATGAGATTTAAAGTAATGACCCTACTCACATCTACTTCTCTAACTAAAGTTTTGTCTTAGTTACCACTTAACTTTGTATTTTCAACGACTTCATACCTAGCACCACCACTCCTCTCAGATTTCTTTTCACCCTTTAATAACAAGACCCTTTAACTTACATCCTCCCTCACAGAAGGGGACGGATCCCTACAACATCTCTTCTCAAAATGGGACAAACTCTTGCATGTATTTCCAATAATTTCATTAATAAAGTAAACATGTATTTCCTTCCTTGTTTATTAGTTACAAATATTTCTGGTCGCAAGCAACTACAATCATATGCAAGAAAACAAGTAAATATGTCATTTCAATTTAACCATTTCTCTTAGTGAACTAGTAGATGAGGGTGAAAGCATGGATTTGGGTTACATTTTTTGGCGAGAGAGGGTGTGTTTTGGTAGAAAAAACGATGGCTCGATTGAGCTCCTCAAGCGCTAAAAAAATAGCTCGATCGAGCATTAAAACTAACTCTCGATCGAGCTCTTGTGTAACCCCGGGTTATGAGATCGACCGAGCCCTAAAGCTCCATCGAACCTTAACACTGGAAAATTTAAAATTTATACTGGAAAAATTGAAATTTATGTAAATATCAATAATGATATGCAAATTTTAAAATTTTAAGTAGTTGATAGTTAAAAAAATAAAACAAATTTAATTCTTAATTACATTTGAACATGTAATTAACAATGGTGTGGATTAATTTCTCATTGCATTTCTATTGTTTTGGTGTATAAATTGAAAAAGGTGTTATGTAAAAAAAATTAGTTAACTTAGGTTATTATTTAATTTTAATTTTAATTAGACGAAAGACCCAAAGGGTGCCCGTGGCGGTATATAAGCCAGGCAACCCAGTGTAAATCATCATCTATCTATAATTCATCTCTTTAATAAATATTTATATATATATATATAATTCTGCGCATCTTATATATTATATATATATATATATATATATATATTTATTTAATTCTGCGCATCTTAAATTTTCTGTCTCATCTGGTATCAGAGCGGGTCGATTCTCGCTTGTCCACTCTGCTTAGACCACCTGTTATTAATCCCAATTGGACGTTGCCCGACCACTGTAACACTAGTTACCACTTCCGACCACTACTCGGCTGTCCCTGTTCGCTGCTTCTGCTGTCCACAACACCGTGTTAATACGACTGTTGTTCCACTATAATCCGCTAAACCCTCCACTGATTCCGACCGTCGTTGAACTGTCACATGCCCTCCTTCACATTCCGCTGCTACCGTATCCCAAATTCCTTTCGCTGACATCTGTCTCCCCCCTTGTTGTCTCTGTTACTGTACATCCTTCGCTAGTAAATCACAACCGTTCAGCTATTGGGTTCGTCCTTTGTAACTCCGAACCCCCATCCACAATTCTCTGCACTTGTCTGCAGTCTTCGACATAACCATCCTCATCCTCCACATTGTCCATTACCATCTGTCAGTTGTGCGAGTTTACCCTGTCTGCTAGACGCATTTTCTTGCAACAATCATACCCTGGTGAACACCGAGTCATCCATCGTAAATCTGTGATATATTCAAAGTTTTATGAACCGTCAAAAGGAAACGACGTCACTATTCTGAGTGGTGGTAAAGCATATAATATAAATAAATCTGTTGCCAAGAAATTTTTGCTCCACGAAACCGTGCCTTCGTTCTTCATTTGCTCATTTGTGTGGGCTTGCGGTGGTATTCAATTCACGATTTTTTTTTAAAAACAGTCAACGGACCTGACTATTTGTTTGTAATATATAATATATAGTTAGATTATTACTTCATATATATGTATATATATATTATAAAGTTTATTAATTATATTTATTAATTTTTATATATATATATATATTAATATATAATTAATTAATTTTTATTAGTTAAAAACATATAATATACTAATATTTAATTTAATTAATTTTTTTTATTACAATTAATTTATATATTATGTAATTATTAAATTAAATTTTAAATTAATTTAATTTATTAAAAAAAAATATTAATTAAATAATTATTTAATTAAATTAAAAAATAAAAAAAAAATTTAAAATTAAAAAAATTAAAAATTAACGCTGGCAGATAAATATACGCTTTCGCAAACCTGCTCGATGTCGACAATCACAATGGCAGATTTTCAAAAAAGGTTGTTGGATGCAGAGTAAAAGATAAATAACAACCACGACGAGGTCAGTAAAAGATTAAATAAAGTCGAGAGCAAGCTTGGGGAGCAAGCGGACAAAATCAAAAATCTTGAAGATACGACAAATCGAATAGAGGTAAAGATGGAAAATTACCATGCTCAGACAGAAGCAGGGATCAGAGAGGTCTTAACAATGCTGAAAAGTTTGTGTAAAAGGTTGAATTGTACACCCGAACAACTACTAAAAGAAGATGAAGAGAATCAAGAACACATCTCGTCAGATTCAACTAAGTCCACAGACTCTCATGACAAAGTTGAATCCCCAAAAAAATCAGCGACAC
>APFE031385345.1:0-11756 GCA_000404065.3 Pinus taeda
CTTAGATGTTTCAAATGTTCTTGGTCAGATTTTGAGAAAGGTGTGAGGTCATCTAAGTAGATGACAAGGAAATCGTGAATTTCTTTGGCAAATGCAATATCCATTGCTCTTTGAAAGGTAGCTCCTGCATTTTTCAACTCAAAAGGCATTTTGACATATTTGAAGGTTCCCCATGGGGTTGTGAATGCTATTTTTTCCTGATCATCAGGGTGAACTAGGATCTGGGTCAAACCTGAGAATCCATCAGGTAAAGAAATTCTTGAGGCCCCAACTACTCTTTGCAAGATGTGATCCATCTTGGGTAAGGGGTAATTATCTTTTAGGGACACTTGATTCAAGTTCCTTAGATTAACACAAAGCCTTATTTCACCAGTTTTATTTCTTGTAGGGACCAAATTTGAAATCCAGTCTGAGAATCTGATTGGTGCTATGGTGCCAGCTTTAAACATTTTTTGTACCTCTTTTTCAATTGAAGGGAGAAGCATAGGATTGATTCTCCTTCATTCTGTTTAAGGTTTTTGCATTGGCTTGAGAGGGATAGTTGTTGATGACTAAAGGTGTCATAGGACTTTAAATCCTCTAACTCCATGCAAAGACATCTTGAATTTTTAAATAGGTCAATGTATTTTAGGCTTCTGATCAGGTGGTAAAGATGCAGACAATTTAATTATCTTGGGTTTTTCAATAGTTCCAATGTTGCACTCTTCAATGGCAGCATTAAGGGGCTGCAATTTTGGTTTTCTAGGGACATCACTTGAGTCAAAAATGTCCTCTAATGGATCTAGGTCTGTTGGAAGAAAATTGTATTTCAATTGTATAACTTCAGCTTCAGCATCAACTATTTCCTCAGAATGTAATTGTTCAAGTTCTTGTATTTTCTCCTGGTCAAAGTTTGTTGGACAAAGCATTTGATTTGCATTTTTGAGTGAGATATTTGTTTGGTGTTGTTCAACTAGTATTTGTGAATCACTTGCAGCCTCTGTATCAATGTTTAGTCTTGAAAATTCTTGCTGCAAAGTCAAGAAATTGTTTATTTGTGTATCATCCTCAAACACTTGCCAATCCTTGACATTGTTTGGGACAGGAGCTCTGTGTTTTATCTCAGCTGTAAAGAAATGCTGGGGTTCAAGAGCTAGTTTACAAGTGCTTGCAATTGTAGCCAAACTATGAGCATGAAGATTATGGGTTCTAGGAATTTTGGTAATTTGAAATTCAGTGAAGGAATTTAGTATTTCAGCAGCAGCAGACCTATAAGATCTCAGTCTTTTGTCATTAGTGACCAAATTTCCCTTTACTTGTTGGATAATTAGGTCTGAGTCTCCTAGGATTGAAACTTTAATGGCTTGTAAGGATTTTACTAGCTTGAGGCCTAGTAAGAGAGCTTCATATTCTGCCATATTGTTGGTGCACCTGAAGTTTAATCTATAGGCTCGGCCCTCTGCATGATTGTTTTGTTTGTTATGTATCCAAACCCCTGATCCTGCCCCTAATTTGTTGACTGACCCATCAAATTCAAGAAACCAGAGGAATTCCTGATTAAGGGAAGAATTGTCAACTATTGTGGGACTTGGCATCAACAACTTGAGATTTTGGCTTACATTTGGTTTGTCTTCTTGAACAATTTTGTTTATTGATTTCTCAACCATTATTTCTAGAACAACAGTTTCTTCATTTATATGCCGATATTGTTTGAGTTTCTGGGTTTCTTCATCACTTGTGGGACCTGTATTATCATTGAAGAGAGTATAGGAGTCTATGTCAGAATGGACAGTATATATGGGAAAGTTTTGAGGCTTTTCTTCACTGCTGACCATGTATTTCATAAGTGACTCTCTATATAGCCTCTTGGGTTGACCAAAGACTAAGATGGTGGCATATGACATTTCTAATTGTAGGGAACCTTGGATTTTAGCCCCTCATGATCTTGATAACAACATTCCATATTTGGGTGGGATATCAGCAACTACAACATCCATTAGAATTGTTTTATTTGGGTACTAGACAAGTGACACACATAGATCTTTTATTAAGCCTAAACATTTAACTTGGCTGGAGTCAAATGAAAATAGGTCCTTATAAGGTCTTGTAATGTCCAGGTTGAGCCTCTCCATCACTGCTTTAGGCATAAGGTTATGAGAGGAGCCTGAATCAAACATTGCATTATGTAGTATCTTATCATGAACATGCAAGCTGACATAGAAAGGTAAGATCCCCGTAACTGTTGTCTTTCCATCAACCTCTGGACCGAAAAGCAATTCTAGGGTGTCATCCAACACATTGACATTATCTTTATTCCAAGTAAGTTGAAGGGACTTCTTGATTTGTTGTTTGTAAATGTCATGCTTGGCTAGTTCTGAAAGAGGAATAACTATCTTCAATTTGCCAATTTCAGATTCTAAGTCAAAGGGTCTTTCAGATTGGATCTTGGTATTGTGGGTGACAACCTTTTCCTTGTTTATTAAGTTTTTTTCTTGATTCTTATCCTGATCTTGAGGCTTGTCCTTTTTACTCATCTCTTGAGGAGTATTACTTGGATTAGGCTGCAAAGGTGATGCAGCCATTGGTTGTTGTTTTGAGGGAAATGGTTCAGTAACTTCTTCAACGGTTACTTCATTTGTAACTGAATCAGTTGTGTCATGTGGCTTTGTGACTATGGCTCTTTTGGGCTGCAGGCTATCTTTTGTTTTTCCAGGCTGTGTTACATTTACAGTTCTGCTTCTTAGCTTGTATTGCTTATGAACTTCATAAGCAGTTGTGTCATAACCTTGTTTAAAGTCAAATGACTCACCTGACTTGGTTTGGAACTGCTTAATGTCATCATCCTTACAATCTTCTTAACTCAGAAAAACTTGCTGCTCATCATTTAGGCCCATCAGGTTAATGTGGGTGTCATCTACTTGCTCATTTGAAGTGGATGCTTCAGTATAGTTTTCCTGGAACGGAGGCCTTATCTCTGGATTAGAACTGGCCTTGCCAACGTTTGGGTTTTGATTTCTCCTAAAATTGGGAATCCTGATAGGTTTATTTTGTGGTGCTTCCCATGATGATTTTCTCTCAACTGATTCTACTCTATCACCCAACCTCTTCATACCAGTGAGTATTGCATCCAGTTTCTGATCAAAGGCTGAGCGTTCTTCTTTGAAGGTGGTTCTCTTTTCCAATCTTGCCCTGTTTCTTTTGGCAATTAGGTTAGCCTCTACTGTGACAGCAACTTTTTGGGCATCTTTAAGGGTTTCAGGGGCTCTTTCCTTTAACTGATATGCCATATCAG
Source organism: Pinus taeda (assembly GCA_000404065.3). NCBI lineage: Eukaryota > Viridiplantae > Streptophyta > Pinopsida > Pinales > Pinaceae > Pinus > Pinus taeda. Next base: position 3,272 of record APFE031385345.1, read on the forward strand.
GGTCAAAACCATCAGGAAATTTGTACAAAGCTAAATTGGGAAGAGGTCTTAAATTATGTGGTATTGCGTTATATACATTGTTGAATCTTGCACAATACTCCAAAATGGTCTCTTGAGGAGCTCGTTTGATTGTATCATATTCACCCAGTATGTGCAAGGGATCTTTCTTTTTTTCCCATCTGTTAGTAAAGGCTTGATAAAGCTCATCAGGAGTTGTTATGGTATTTACAGCAAGTGATCTAAACTAGGTTCTTACATCACCTGTCAGGATCTGAACAAAAATTCTCATTCTCACACTGTCATCATCTATTTCATAGTTCTCAAAATGATCTTGCATCCTTTTGGCATGTTGAATAGCTGTGAAAGGGCAAGTGGAGTCAAAATATGAGATTTTGGATTGGTAGTCCTGAGGTAGAGATGCAGCATTAGCAGGTAACTGCAGGGGCGCATATCTATTAGATATATTTGCAGGGTTTATAGGATTAACAGGGATAAACGGGACAACATGAACGATTGGTACAATAGGGGTAATAGGTATGGCAAAAACTAAAGTGTTGGTCAAGGGAATATGTGCAGTGGATGAAGGTGTGAAAGGAGGGCTTTGAGATGTAGATGGTGAACTAGGGGAATCAGGGGTAGACCGGAATAGAACCTTGATTGGAGTAGGAACAGGGTTAGGGTAAACTGTCTCAGGACTCAAATCAATAGGATTTTCCTGCCCTTGCTACTTCCTAATGATTTTAGGGATTGTGTTAGGGTTTTCAAAAATAGTTGGTGGATTGGGGTCAGGATTTGACCTTGTATACCGTGGATTCTTTTTGGGAGCCAGCTTCTGAACTTGTTTTTTGAGTATTTTTTGGAATTTTCTTGTATCTGCAAGGACCAGACAAGATTTTGGAATGGCTGCGTATATCTCAAAGCTAGCATGAAGATTGATTGAAGAAGCTTTTATCTAAACTTGTTAATGTAAAATAGAAACAGTTTTGAAGGCTTCCTGGCTGACATTCAGGCTTCATCTGTAGCTTTAGGAAATATACAACAATTAGAAAATCCTGAGGAAGTCCCTAGTGGAGTCGCCATTTATGTTAACAACCAGGTTGTTCCCTATGACTCCCAAGGGAATACAGTCGGGGTAACCACTAACCAAGCTTTGGAGTATAGGTCCTAGCCTACCTATAATCAGAGAGGGCTCTCTCTTTAAGTTTTTTGCTCTGTTTTGTGAAGATTTTAGGCTAGTTATAAGTTTCATTTTTTTGTTTGAGACTTTGGTTGTGAACTGTTGTTGTGAGAAGGGCATGAAATGTGTGAAAGATGCTAGTCCATTGGGCATATGGAGTCAGAACTCTGAGACAGTCCTGGTGCCTGTGATGGAGAAAGTTTTACTGCAAGGCTAGATGGCTATTCTTAATATAAATTCTGATTAGTGAGTGAAACAGTGGGAAATGGAATTACAGACAGTGTGATAACAATTTGAACAACAATTTCTACTTAGTAGCATACATGAATTACTAAACAGTAACTGTGAAATATTCAGGGTTTATTGGAGGAGTTAAGAATTCCAATTAAACAGTTGAAGTCATAGAAAACATTTATAGTAAAGACAGATTGAGATCAGGGTGTCTCCATGGACAAATCCTGAGCTATTCTTTTTCTTTCTTCCTAGATTTAGAACAACATATGAGAGATGTGAGTTAAACAAATAATAAAACATTAACAGAGATAGAGAACACTTATTATATTAAGCCATAGCACTAGAATCCTGTAGCATTCAATGGTTCCACGACATCATGCATCAGTAAGACCCAATTTCTGTAAATTCCGAGCTTTGTTTATATCATTCTTCCAGAAATTACAGCCGAGTTCTCCTTTTTAACAAGAAAACAACCACCACTGCAAGCTTATGTGAGGGATAATATATACAATTGGTTTTACAAAATATCTGAACCGCTGAGTCACTTGATAAATTAAATACGTTCACCAACTTTACCAAATAGGAGATAAGGAAGTTATTGCTGCCCTAAATATAAAATAAATAGTCTTTAATTATGTCAGAAATCTTCTTGACCTTTGGAGGCCATTGAGTTGGTTGAGTGTTCTGCATTCATGCTGAATGATGTGTCTTTATGCTTTGTCATGATGTAGCTTTCTCGGCCTTGTTACCTATAGCTGTCAGTGTTGCTTTTAGTGGCCAAATCTTCCTGCTGAGTTGGCTCATTCCACTCTTCTCCAGTCATAGTGTATGCATCACATTTTCTGAACATGATGACTTATGTTTTTTGATGAAAAGACTTTGATGAAAGCCTCCTGTTTACAGCAACAACTGTATCATTCTGGTCCACCACTCCTATGTAGGCAATTGATGTCTCAAAATTGCATCTAAGGTTTCATCTGCCTCTATGTATTTATAGAAGTTTGGAGGCACTTCAAACAAATGTCTGATCTCATTCATAATAAAAAATAAGTTCTCTACTCTGGCATAGAGACTTTGTCCAGATGCTGGCCTTGTTACCTCTGAAGTACTTGATCCTTGAGTGATCTGATTGGTGGAAAATGTGTTCACCCTTTTTGCATAAATCTCATGTGATATTAGTCTCCCTGCGCTGTTCAGCAAGCCAGGAAGACCTCTGCCCTGTAATGCTGCAAACTTATCCATGAATCTGTTGACTTCTGTTTGCATGTCCTAACTTCTTCTATCCAATGTTTGTACCAGGCTTTTCAATGTGAGGACCCTCTTTATCAGCTGGATGGTTTCAGTTCTATTGGAAATTCCTATTGTTGTCAGCTGAGGACCTGTGCGGTTATTCAGAACGTTGATCATTCTGTTGGCTATCTCAGGCATACTGCCTAGAGATGCCCTTGCTCTATGGACTTCCTTCTGTGCTTTGCCTATGAGCTCCATTTGCTCATGGATAGTCTCAATATACTGCCACTGATCTGTTATTGATTGGCCAATGTGGGTCCACAAAACTGTCTTGACCTCAGCCACCACTTTGTCAAGGGTGAGCTCTTTCTCCAGCTCCTTTATCTTCTCTTTGAGAGCTTTTATTTCTCTCCATTTTTCAGCTACATTATCCATGGATTTGTCATATTTTTCATTCAGCTTAGCTAAATTCTCCTTGGCTCCATTTAGCTCTGTCATCTAGGCTTCTAGGATCTTGATTTCACTCATCAACTTCTGCATATCAAGGCTCGGAGCCCGCTCTGAGGTTGGTGCTGGTGCTGATGTTGATGGAGCTGTCTGCCCTGTGGGAGGAGCAGTAGTCTGTGGGGGCTCCTCAAGGTTTATGATCTCTGGAGGGGGCTAAGAAGTTTGACCTCCTTCTTTCTTCTATAGGGCTGCCTGCAGTGCAACCTCTGTCTCTTCCAGCTTCCCTTATGTTTGCACTAGCTGCTTGTGCAATGCTACCAGCAATGTTGCTACATCCTGGTCCTGTCTTTGCTGGGCAACCTCTTCTGTTTGAGGGTGAAGGGTTGCTGGGATTTTAATCTTCTTTCTTAGAGATACAAGGTCTGCATCTCTTATTTTCAGCAGCGTTTGTATAGCCTTTGGGTCCTTTGGGTCATGCCCAAGCTCTATGATTATATCCTCCAAAGACCTGATCCTGTTGTCTTTGGCCTGAGAGGATGCCTTCTCCAACTCAAGTTGGGCAACTGTATTGTTCAGGCTGTTTTCCAACCTATTTGCCAATAATGTTTTATCTGCCAATGTTGAATAGACCATCTCACCTGTTTGCTTGTGAAGTTCTATTTGGTCCATAGGGTGGATGTCCTTAGCAAGAACCTCAAGGTTGGTTCTTATATAGTCTGCAGCTGACTGTGGCTGCAGCATGGTTGGCATGAAATGACTCATGGTCATTTTGCCTTCTATTATGTCATAGGCTGACATAAGCCTCTACTGATTGGTAGGGGCCATCTTAAGCAACTGCTTGTAGATTTGGAGCCTGAGTGGCTCATTTCTCCTTTTAATATCAATGAATTGTTGCTTGATGCCTGTCTCAACTCTCCTTTACTGACCTCTCCTCCAAGGGTTCTTTCTTGTTCCTGCTGAAAGGAACTGGCAGATGCCTCCATGCTCGGTGGGCCCATGCCCAATGATTTCCTAGTAGGCATTTCTTCCTCGAAGAGGGGATTCAATCTCTGCCTTTTTTCCCCTTGATTTGTGGATGTGGTGAGGGGAGTCTCCTGCTCTCTATCCCTCTTCTTTCCCTTTTCTTCTTTCTGTGGAGTTTGCAGCACTGAGGTCTCCACTGTATTTTCTTTCCTAGGAGGCACATTCTCTTGAGCCAGTTTCTCAGTGGATATTGGGGCTTCAGCTGTTTGTTCTTGCTGTATTGGCTGCCCCTCTTTTTGCCCTTTTTCTTGCTGTTCCACTTGCTTTTCTGCTTGTTGTTCTGCTATAGGAGGTGGATGTTCCTGCTCCATCTGCTTCCCTTTATCCTTGCTTGATTCCTTTTGAGCAGTTCTGGCTGCTTGCTACTTGGCAATAGAGGATGAGGCAGCTGCTCAAAGTTGCCTTTGATAGGATGAGGAAACCTACCCACAAGTTTCCAAGTCAGCCTCTTTCTCAATATTATTTGCTTCTCTTTGTAGCACTTTCTCTCTAGTCATTGGCTCTTCTAGAGTGCCCTCTTTCCAGCTCAATGAATTGGCATATTTCTCAATATGAGGCAGTCTCACATGAGCATAGCCACCCAATTTGTATTTTACCCTCCCGAGGGAAATGAAATGATTAGGGTCATAAGGTACCCATTGGAAACTGGTTTGCAGTTTGAGGGCCTCTAGGATCAAATCTGCCTCCTTCCATCCTTCCTCCCTTTTGTTGTATAGGAACGGGCCTAGCTGGTTCCTTACTTTTAGTTGCACCTTCTTGTTTTTACTTTGGAAATGGACAAAGTCTGCATTTCCAAACTACCTAAAATACTCTAAGGCAAAAAGTCTCATAGGGACATATCTTGGCAGCCTATAAGGGTTCAACTCACAGCCATATATTCTGATTATTGTATGGTGTTGGTAAAAGTACCAATCACCAATGTTGTAGGCTTTTGAGAGGTGAAGAATCCTTTGCATCTCATCTTTCAATCTGGGAGGAGGGACACCCAATAACAAGGTCATAGCTGGATGGATAAAAAATTCTATGAATTCACAGTAGGTGTAAGGTGAATAAGATACATGATGAAAGACTGAAGACCAAAATACTACAGACCTTGGGTTTCCCCGGGCATTTAGCTTTTTGAGAGGAACAGGGAAAGCATCGGGCTGATAAAATAAGAACAAGTGATAGATGTACCTAGTGTATTTAAACACCTTTTCCCTTTCTAGATTCATCAATTGTTCATGAATCTTATTGGCAATGTATGTAGCAAAATCATAGTGCACAGTAGGAGGCATTCCAGGGGAGAATATGGATAGCATGGCCATAATGGTTTCATCAACATTCTCATATGTCCCATAACCCAGGATGTAACTGATCAAATCCACAAGCATTTTGCCCAGCTCATTGAGATATTGATATGCTATAGGAAGGGTTCTACTCAGAGCTTCAAATTTTGGTTGAACAAATAACTGATTAATCTTGATGATCTGAGCACTGGACAAGTTGCCCCCTTTCTTTAGCAAGTCATTGATGGAGAGAGGAGTTAGGGGCTTTGCAGAGTGAAAGTGTAGCATCTCATTAATGGCCTCAAGGGTGATATGGAACAATACTGAGCATGAGGGGCTAAGAGCAGCTCTTTGACATGGATCATAGCTGAAACGACATTGATTTATCAAGTCTGGGAGGACATTGACTTGAGGGAGATTGTAAATGGGCAGGTTGGAGTCCCAAATCCCTAAGATATCAGCTCCACTGAGCTATTGGGCTTTTAACTCATTCAGCAGGTGAATATTAAATTTGGAAGTCATGGCAGTTGAGTCTAGCATCTGGTAATCTCTATCACCCAGGGCCTTCCACTCTAGCTCCCTGTGTGGGGCATTCAAAGGTTGAATATTCAGGGCTACTGGTGTTTCCATGGTTAAGTAGCACTTATGACTTGTGCTAGAACTGGTTTCAGTGGGCAGAACAACACAAAGGGGTATTTTTGCAGAAGTAAGGCAAATTTTAAGGGAAAATGGGGTAAACTGTGGTGATAATAGTGTAAAATGCTCAAAAGAGAGTTAATTGAGAAAAATGCAGGGACTAGTAGCATTGTTTTCCCGGTGAATTAGTGCAGCTCAGGTTTTAAGCCCACGAATGCGCGGACTGACTGTGAATTTGGGAGAATGTGACTAAATGTGGGCTCAGCAGGTGAATTTCGACCCTACAATTGAAAAGAAATGCTGGTCACCGGGGATTTGCTGGTAATTACAAGGTTCCTCACTCTTTTAATTCAGTTTTGGAGAATTATGGACACAACCAAGCGCGGAGGGGATGCTTTGGATAAATACTTGGTGAATTGCCGGCAGTAGTCACAAATGCAGGTGGGTTGAAGGCGTCAACGGTCTTTGGGTTGATTTCTGCAGGTTGGCGACAGATGGTTGTAATTTGCATGCAGAGGTGAGCAACAGTATTTTTGGCAAAAGTGAGAAAAAACACGAAATTTTGGCTAAAATATAGACTTTTTGGGTTATTGGCGTGTTTTTTGGATGACGTCAGCATGACATCATCAGGTGGGGTCAGGGTCGGGTGACATCAGCATGACGTCATCGAGTGACGTGGCAGCCTGTGAGTGGTCCACGGGGATTGCATAGGTGGCGGACACGTCGAAGCGCTGGCGGGCGGGGGTGCTGACAGGGCGCCGAGTCGAACTGACGTGGGTGTGACGTAGCAGTGACATGGGCAGGCGGTGAAACACAGGTGGTAAGTGGTTTTCTCGGACTGCTCTGGATATGGTCACGGTATTGTCAGAGGGTGGCCCGAGAGAATATGGGGGTGACGCATGGCAGAGGCCTGACGTCACCCACTAACAGTTTCTCAGGCGGTAAAGTTTGGTGATCGGGGTCCGTCCGATATGGATGTGGGCCGTCGGATGGGAAAGCCCAGATCCGACGGTCGATGGGTTGATGAGGTAGAAGGGCAATATGGAATGCGCGGACGAATAAAATATGATTATTCTCTGAAATGCGTGCCCGGCGGAATATTATAAAAAGTGGGTTTTTATGGTTTTTTGCAAGGTTTATTTACAAAGCGGGTTTTGGTTATTAATCCGAGAAAATCCCGGATTAATCTCAAGATTAATTTTTCGGCGCTCTTTGGGTCGCGCTCAATGTCTTAGCATTTGAAAACATTCAAAACCATACATAGAGCTATAATGCTCGGGGAAGGGGATATATAGATATTTTGGGTTTTTTTTCAAATTTTACATAGTAATAGGGGGAATAGGGGGTATAAGGAGTTAAATAGTGATAGATTAATAGTTAATATGAGTGAAAAAAGGTGGACAAGGGGGGTAAAATACTAAGCTATTATATGAAATCAACTTAGTTTTTAGGAAGTAGATCAAAATGAAAAGAATTTTTACACAAGAAATGTGGCTCTTAAAGAAACTAGAACCAACAAAAGACTTTGACTTCTTTCATGAACATGGGTAGCATAGGGATGTTAGCCATGGATGTGATGGGGGGTAATCTAGAAGTTAGACATGCTTCATTAAGTTGCTATAAGACTGCTGAAATAGGAAATCTGCACTGGCACCATGTTTTAACTTTGCTTAGGCCAGTGAAATGCCATAAACCATGCTTTCTGCAACCCCATCTACCTACCCACTCTATTTCTTAGCATTTTTTGTTACTCCAAGGAGGGTGCACTTAGACTTGCAAACCCTTCTGTGCCTTTTCTTTTCCTTTGGATTTTTCTATTGATTTTTTATCTAAAACTACCCTTATTGCTTCTAAGGCCCCAGATTAAGCAGTTGGGAACCTTCATTCTCTACCTATCTACTTTACCCGCCAAGATTGAGCTGTCTGGACAGATTTCTTTTTCTAATCTACAACAAAATTGAAAACATGGCATGACCCAGTTTAGGCTGTTGGATCACCCATTCAGAAGTAGGGCAACATCAACCAAATGTAAGTATATTTCTTCCACAATAATATGAGATCTTTGTATCATAAAAGTAGATCATATTGGCACTTCCCTTGCCAATCATGAAAAATGAAACCTATTGGTATAGGTAGCTAACAGTGGCTCCACTTGGGGATGGTTTTTATTTTTGAAAGACCAAGAACAGCAGGTCAGAATGCCTTGGCCCTTGATTTTTTCTACCAAAACTTGAAAACTTTCTCTTTGTACTTCAAAACTGGAGGCTGTCACCTCTGTGGAACTTCTGGAATATAAAGCCCTTTTTCTGCTTATTTACAACAACTTTTTAAACTGAACTATTTGTATGCCGAAAGAAAATATATACAACTGATTATGTACAGGAGGAAAGACCCTGCTATATACATGGAAAGTAGTCAAAATAGAGCTTCAACATCCTGCCATTCACAGGACCTTCATTTAAGTCAGTTT
>APFE031385350.1:28788-77818 GCA_000404065.3 Pinus taeda
AGTTTTCATATAAATAGGAGTGTGTCATTCATAGAAAGGAGTTCCAAAATTCATAGTCCCATCCAAGATGTAATTTGTAATGTGAGGATAGAGAAGAGGACAGTTGAATTGCTGTAATATCTTTGGAGCTTTTCTCCCACTTCATTTTACAAAATACATATTATTTCTTTGGTCTCCAAGATTTGATGTTGGCTTAGGGGGTCCAAACCTAGGTTCAAAGTTAGTTGTGCCAAACAAATCCCTACACTACTAGCCCTTTTAGCATCAATCCGCGGTGCATGGATTGAAGTCTCACCTAAAACAGTATGGGGGATGCTGCAACCAAGTTTCCGAACCCAGAGATCAGTGTCATGTCCTTTTGCAACCTAGATCTTCCTTCGCGTAGATATCTAGGCCCTTACAACCTATCACTCTAATTTCCCTTATTCAACCTTTAGACCTCTATGAAGGTCTACGACTAGATTTTGTGCACCATGAATAGGCCAATTAGCTACTTACACACACCCTAGATTACCCTTAGATCAATGTTTACTCAGATCTACCTAAGTGTTTGATAACTTTAACAAAATGTGCTATGATCTTCGCTTAATCACTTAACATTAGTTGATTCAAATAAGAAGACAGATCAAGTAAATCTGCGCATCAATGCATCATTATTTTATAAAACCATCATTCATCACAGTGTATATCACAATCATTCATGAAAGAAATAAATAGATAAAATACATGAATTTATGTAAAAATATTCTTTAATGATATTCAGTGTAAAGTTATAGACTCAAGACTTCCCTATGCACTCAGTTGCAAGGGTCCGTGCACTCAGCTGCGGACACTACTCTACGCCTATGTGTACTCAGTTGTAGAGCCTTTCCTCTTACTTTCCTGTGCTAACTCTTTCTCGACTCCTTCTGTTGTACCCATAGACCAACTTAGGTCATTGCCTTAAACTCTCTAAAACACGCCCATTTATAAAATCCCATGGTCCACAGACCATGGGTAGATCTTCAAAAACTGACTCAGGCTTACGTAAAGGAGGGTCAAAACACTTTTTGATTCTTAGTTATTTATACGACCACAATTTCTAGAGACTTATCATATTTTTACATCAAAACTTGGGATTTTCTCCCAAAAATTGTGCTTTTGCCCCAAAACTAACCCAGGGGACCCCATCCTAATAGACACCCAACACAAAGGTCATGACTCGCCCTCAAGTCACTCGGATGGCGTGGTGATCTTGTTGCAAAGATCCTATAGCTCCACCTGTACAATTTCTACTTCAACCATGCTCTACTTGGCTACCTGCTTCATTTGTTCCACGAGCTTCTCTGTGGTTGGTCCTTCACTAGCTTTCTTGATCTTCTATTGTGTAACTTGCAAGTTTACCAACTTTTCTGGTATGTTGGTTGAGACTAGTTAGGTTTCATCCAACCAAGGACCCAACCTGCCCTTAAATATTTCTTTCTATTTATACGCTGCTTCTGCTTGCACAAGTACTTTACTTTCCTCCCGTAACTTGACCAGGTGTTGTGTCGTAACACTTTAGTGTGTTGTTTCCCTCACTTCATTGTACTTATGCTAGAGCTCATGGATCTTTGTATTCAGTCATTGTAGGCTGGGGTCTTCCTGAAGGGTTGTTAGTATTTTCCATGGCCTGCTCAAACAATTTTGTGTATTCCATGATTGTGGCATCCATAGTAGTCATCCCTTCCTTGATGTAGCTTCGCATTGTTCCCTGACTTTGAACAGAGTGGAAGGCTATGACTATAGTTCCAACTCTGTGATTTTCATGTTGAGTTGAAACTAAACTCTTTTCACCTCTACCTTAGCATCGTGGACGTCCACAACGTGTTTCTGGATCATGGCCTCTAGTCGTACTTCCTTAGGGATGTGCAATTCCAGCACTGTTCGATGTGCCTATGCAATTTCTACTGCCAACTAGGTGTTATGCTCATTGATTGTATCTATTTAATTGAGGGAATCCATATTTTTTATGAACATTTGTCCATTATCCACCCTATACTCGCTGGTTAAACTTAACGCACGCTATTCTTGCGCTCTCAATTCTGCTGTCACACCTTTCTACAACATGTGAAGATATTCGTTAGGGAGCATTACAATGTTGAGGCCGATGTTATTCACAGTGCTCGTGATGACCTTTTCATCGGCTGATTCCATGCTCAGGGATCCGTTTGCCCACGTGACTATGATGAGATCCATTGTCATGACCAACTCTACAACCTGACTTGTCCCTGTTGCTAGGCTTGTTTGTGCAGCTCCCATCTGACTTGCACCCACCTTTGTCTTACAGGTCTAGATCTGCAGTTCGTGCATATCCTTCTTAATAGTACCCAATGACTACAGATGTTGTTGTTCAAATTGCTGCAATAGATCAGTAGTGGTGTTATGCACTTTGTCCCCGATCTCGTCAAGATCGCCCTTCATCAATGTAATAGGATCCTGTGGTGGTTTAGTTGCCTTTGACTTCTTCTAGAACCCCCCCTTCTATTGTTTTATGTACCTCTTTACTAGAATAGAGTGATCTGCCCCTCATCACTGCCACTGCCCTGTGCTGACTGCTCTTCCTCCTTGGTTTGGGTGAAGGGGATTTACCACATCGCTCAGACTCACGATGCTCTTGTTCATCTTACTACTTTGTAGAGCACTCATTTTCTAGTCGATCCTTCCCCTCAGCCTCCTTCCTTTGTTGGGCATCCGACTTCCATACCACCTGCTTCGCTGCATCCTTCCTCTTTTTCTCTCTTGAACTCCCCATGCCTTTGCTGGTACTCGCGGCCAAGTCTAATGGAGATTCCCAATCTTCTAGCTAGTGCTTGATGACTTCTTGAATGACATGATCCATTGAAAAATATGAAAGATCAAACCACCTCTGTTGTAGATCCTTCCGCACCCTGATATAGACATGGTAGAAGTCTGCCTTGAATTTCATGTACTTAGAAAATTGCTCATACATGGTCGATGACAACCATGGGCCCTAGATGATGGCCATGTAAATGCTCACCTCCGTCAAAATATAGAAATTTTTGTTTTTGTGACCCATGGGAGGTCCTTCATGGCCTAAAGGGAGGCGAATTGTGTAGCCTTAGGCAATCCTACGTCCAAGGGAGGAAACTGACTCTCCTCCAGCAATCCTACCTCCAAGGGAGGAAATTGATTGTCCTTCAGCATCTCCCAATAAACCAGCATTATAGAGAGCAGTAACCACGCGTAGTGGAAGTTCTTACTCTAATCTTAAGCCTTGCAACAATTCACAAGGAACTCACTACATAAATAGTGCGACTAGTTAAATTGCACACCCTCTGTGCACTGTGTAGCTAATGAGATCACAGGTGATGGAACCTCATCAGTGTAGCATTTACTCATGACCTTACCAACTAGTATCTGTGTGGATATTTTCACCGCGGGGTCCGTGATGGATGTTATGGACTACCCATGTGGCTTCTTGCGAACCTTAAATTTCTTCTTCATTTTCTCTGCCAAGTCTCACTAACTTTTTTTTTGGCCAAACTCGTTGGCTAGATTCAAGCCTTCATGTGGCAAGAGTGTGATCCTATGGATGAGCATGTCCGTGATGGGGATAGGTGCGCCAAGAAATAATCACCCATCGTGCACAAAAGTCAGTAGCTCCCTTATATAGGTGGTATTGATATTGGAGCAGTGGTAGTGGGGCACCCACACCAGGTTCAACAACATCGATTGCTCTACTCCACAGATCCACTAAACTTTCTCCAATGTAGTGACACTAGAGCCTTTGTAGTATAATCGATTCATGTAATTCTCCATTTCGATGTGGGGAAACCTCTCATGGTCAGCTAAATCCCAATCCTCTAACCTTAATATGGTAACTCGCACGAGGTACGGACCTTGAAAGGTAATATTTTCTCGCAACAAGGGCATATGAATGACGAATTTCTCCACGTACAGGTCCTTGGTGGCCTTCACCTTTCCTTATGCAGAGGGATATACTCCAGGAACTTGGAGATGGTCTCTGTGCCCTCTTCAGCCTCCAAGTATACAACCTTCTCAAGCTTCTTATCCTTCTTCTATGCCTGGGTAGCAGAGTCCTTTCTAGGTGACTTGTGCAATGGCACCAACCATTTCTACTTGTCTTTCTTTGACTTGTGGGTCTGGAACACTGGTGTAGGCTTTGGCCTAGGTGATCTCGACATCGTAGGCATAGGAGTCGAATCCTCCATGATCACAACTTCTAGGGCTGCTCCTTCGTTTGAAACAATTCCTCAGTGCTTGAACTCTCACCTAGTCCTGACATAGTGTTATAAATGAAGTCTCAGGTTTCCTCAGGTAAAGTATCAAACATAGATCTTGCGACCAAATCTTGGAAAAAATTCTGATCCATAAGTGACAGATAGCACAACACAAAAATTCTAAGGATGCAAAGAGTTCTTTGCTAGACATGCACATGTAATTTATAGGACATTCTAAATTCAAATTCACCCTCTCCCCGCAAAATCCATCCATTAATGCTGAATTGCGGACAAATCTCCAAATATTTCAACCTCAAATGATGCCCTCCTACTCGTCATAACTATCTCTTGGCTGTCAAACCATGAATAGTGACCCTAACTGTCATTTTCTAGATGTGATGTGTGGTATCTAAATCCATAGCGGAGCTCCCTTTCCACCCCTTTTGGTACTGTGACATCACCCTTTTTCATACAGGCCCCCCTTTACGTAGTTCTACAAACCAAGTAGTTTATTTTATAGTACCACACTCCCTTACAGCTGCGTGGAGCACTAAGAATGTCTTGCCATTATGTAGTCATTAAGTTGGATCTCCTCTATACGGCTTCAATCTGCTTCCATTCACCTTTCTTGGAAAACGTTCTCCATTCATCTTCGTGAGCTAAACTGCACTTTCATCTATAATTTCTTTGATAACAAATGGCCCCAACCAATGCATCTCAAACTTTCCTAGAAACTTGGTGAACTTACTATCATATAATAAAACCAAGTCATTTACCTTGAATGTGCAAAATTTGATGTGTAGATCATGCCAAGCCTTTTCACATTCCGTCTAGACTTGGTGTTGTAATCCAGTGAAGAACTTATCTTCTTCGAGCTCCATTAGCTATGCGAGCTATTATTCCAAGGCAACACGGTTCACCATTCTTATGAAAGCCACTATACGTATACTAGGCATGATATATTCCATAGGAATCACAACTTCTATGCTGTAAACTAGTCAGAAAGGTGTCCGCCCTATTAGTTTTTTACAAGTAGTCATCTACGGTCATAACACTGCTGGTACACACACGTCCCAATCATTCCACTATGCATTGAAACTATTTGACAGTGCATTCTCCAAGATCTTATTGAAGGCTTCAACTGCTCCATTAGCTTGAGGATGATATGGTGTACTTTTCTTATGATACACCAGAACTTTTTTGTTAGTGTGCTGATTTTTTCATTGAGGAAGTGCATACCGAAATCACTCATCAATACCTTCAGGAAACCAAAATTGGTTAACACATATTCAAACAAGAACTTGGTTGTTGTTTCTCCTGTATCATCCTTCATGGGTTTTTCCTCTGCCCATCTCATCAGATTATACTTGATCGTAGTGATGATATAACGCGCACCTGTTTTCTTGCCTAGGGGTTGAATCAGTCCCACAAATTTGATTGCCTATTTCTCAAAAGGCTACAATGAAACCTAAGGATTTAATGGCAGCTCAACACTCTGTGATGGTCTTCCCATTCTCTGACATGCATCGCATGCCCTACAATATGCTTTAGAATCTTTATGCAGCGTAGGCTACCACAACGCAACGCGCAAAACCTTCTACGTTGTTGCTTTTCCTACATAATTCCCTCCTGCAAGTTCTCCATGAGCTTCAACAAGGATGTTATTTCATTCAAAATCGAGAACATATCTTCAGTGTATCTTGTCCAACCCCATTTTATATAAATGTCCCACAATTACTGATAAATATTCCACGCCCATTACCAATTCTTTCTTCTACTGACTAGTGTATCCTTCTGGAGTTGTTGCTATAGTCAAGAAGTGGATAATATCTAAAAACTGGTTGTCTGGTATGTGCACCACGAAGAGTTGCACGTCGGGAAACCCTTCCTCCAAATTAGTGGGCTCCTCCCCTGTCTCAATGCATGACAAATGGTCAGGCCCTTCATTCAACCTTCCTAGTTTCACAATTACTTCAAAATCATATTCTTGAAATAAAAACAGACATCTGCATATTCCCCCATCCCCGCCAATACAGGCTTTTTGACTATATACTTCAGTGCAGAATGTTCTTTGTACACAATGAAATGTGTGCCCAATAGATAATGTCTCATATTTTGGAGTGTGTACACCATAACCAATCCTTCACATTCTATTTTTTCCTTCTCGCAAATGTTATAGGATGATCCATCTCCCCTTCATCCTCCTATGTTAGCACTACTTGTAACACAATACACGAGGCATCAACATGCACATGGAATTCCTTCTTCCGATCTGAGAATATCGATATTGGTGCGCTGACCATTTTTTCTTTCAATACATCCAGACTGCGTTGACATTCTTCATCCCAATAGAATTTGGTGTCCTTATTTAATAAATTTTCCATAGGAACGCTAATTTGAGCATAAGCCTTGATGAACTTTCGATAGTATCCAGTATGGCATAGTGTTGCACGTAGCTTTTTGACACTCCTTGGCACCTCTAAATTGACTATGACCACAATCTTAGTAAGTTCCACCATTATTCCTTGCTTGCACACCACTTGACCCAGAAAAATCCCAAAGGGGATACAGAACAAGCGCTTGTTCAAGTTACAACATGATCTGATACCTTCGGCACGTATCAAACATTAAGTGTAGACTGACTACATGGTGCTTTACTAACCCCAACATTGTCCAATGATCAAAATATACCTCCAAGAATTTGTCAATAAATTCTTTGAACACCACGATGACCACACGAGAGAATATTGTCGGTGCGTTCTTTATCCCAAAAGGCATTACTATATACTGGAAGCAACCCCCATTTCATCATCAAGGTTGTCTTACTCTTATCTTCTGCTGCAATCTTAATCTGATGGTACCCATAGAACCCATCATTGGATGAGTAGGCCACTTGCCCTCCAACATTATCCAGTACCTGATCTGTAAACAGTGTTGGAAAGGGATCATGGACACATGCATTGTTAATTTTCATAAGATCTACATCAATCTGTATCTCTCCCTTTTTTTTCTTTTCTGAGACTACCATTGGGCTCACCCAATCACATTCATCCACTGGTCAGATAATTCCTTCCCCAAGCATCTTATCAAACTCCAAGCAAACATTTTCTTTATGTTTGGGATTAAGGCAATATGACCTCTACTTAATTGGCTTCATGTCTGGATTTAAGGTAATCTTCATCATGCCCAAGTCTCCTATGATACCTTTTAGGTCCGAAAATTTTGTAGGAAACAAATCATGATACTCGTGGAGCAACTCAACAACTTTATCTACCATGGCATCATCCTAGTAATCCCCAACCTTTGCGGGCTCTACTTCAATATCAATTTTCACTTGCCTAGTCTTCAATGGCATCATGATGTCCAGGTTCATTCTCTATGGAACTTCAACCTCACGATGGCCTTTTGCTTCTAGGATATTAATATTCCTTAGATCCTCATCCTCCCCCTTAGCAGTCACATTATAGCATTCTAGCTCATGGCATAGCTGGGTACTCCAATTTGGTTGAACTAATTCCAAAGGGTCGTACAGAATTCTGAAGATCATTGCCTTAACCTCCTACAAAGCATCATCAATGTTTTTAAACCCATCCTCAAAAAAGGTCATAAAAAATCCTCCCCTTAGGATATCCCACTCTATGGTGCCATGGCATAGCTTCGTTTCTAGGTACCAATTCATAGGGATTATATCCAAAGTGTGCCAGAGTAAATGCACCCATTCTCGCTGTGGCTTCGTTCCATAAACTTTAGTCCATTTTGTTAAATGATCACGCAAATCATTCCTCCCATCATATTTCTCAATCAGCCGAACTTTTGGGTGGCCAAATTGCAACCTCATCATCCTCCTATACTCATGTCATTACTCAAAGTTATCTTTGTGCATACTCCATCACCGTGTAGGCATAGTGCCAAATCCATAGCTTGAAAGTGATGGTCCTCAGGTAGTTCTCTCTCAAAGGCATCCAAAAAACTTATCTACATCAGTTAAACCATCATAATGAGGTCAATTTCTTACCTTCGATGACACACATCACAACAATTTAGTCATCATGTTGCAGTGCACTGTAAATACTTCATGTAACCTATTATGCCAATGCTCCAATTGTTCATCTAAGTATGAGGTATAGGAGTTCACAATCCCATTCAATCTGTCCATTAGCTATCATATTTATCTAGTCTTGGTCTCATGCTTTTATTTTATAGATCCAATCCAAATCATCATCACTTTCCTCGTAGTCATGGACTAGTTCAGTCTAGTAAGGTCCTTTTGCAGGGTCCAATAATACTACAACACGACGTGATTTCCTTTCAAACGAAATTTTCTACTTCTTCAAATTGATGATCCCATTCATGTCAATAGCCCAATCAATTCAAAGGAGTGCGGGGTATGGATTGCTATAATCGACAATTTCTACCACTTCAAAATCGGCCAACACAATTGCACCTTCTATATCTATAGTTACTCAATGTAATCTTCCCATAGAGATAACATTCTATTGGTTCACCATCGTCAACTGGATCAGAGACCACTGCAGTGAAGGCCTCCCCATTCTCTCCTATGTTTGTTTAGGGAAAACGTTCACATCAGATCCCATATCCAAAATAACCTAGTCCATCTCATAGTCTCCTATTTGCACGGTCAGCTTCATTTCATGTCTTGTTCTTGTCTTATGTTTTTCGATCTTTATGACTACATGACATCCTTAAGGAGCATTTTCGTTACCATCACACTTGTTTATCAATTCTTGTAGCCCTTTAACAACCTTTCTATCACATAGCAGTTTCATAGAAGTCTCCAAGAAGGTGGTAAGCACAGAGGGGTCAACCTCTGTAGGCACGTCAATTTTAGGTAGTTTGACTTGACTTCCTGAGGTAGAGGCCTCAATGAAGCTCTTCTTTGCCTCCATAAACATTTCTTTTGTGCACTTCAGATCAAACCCAACCTCCTTTTCTATGGCCTTGTGGGCCCACTCACTTTCTTCAAGCTATTTTCCTTTATCATCACCAGTCATTATTTCGCTTCACAATATGATATTCACATTTGGGTCTTCCTTACGGGGCTTAGCCCTCATCATCTGTAAGCTCTGGGTAGGATGTTGAGGCCGCATATTCTATTCTTCCATCTTAGCTATCAACATATGACATTCTTCTATTGTGTGGTCAAACTGAGTTCAGTATTGACATGACTAGAATGTTTGCCTTGTACACTTCCATGCATAGTGACCTGGCACTCCGCAATCATAGCAAATGTCGTACCCATGACCTCGCGAGGTCCTCCTCTTCCTTGGCCTCTTCCATGCCCCTAATATCCTTTGCGTGATACTTCAGAGCCCTGATCTAGAGTTTGAGTTTCCCCTTGCATTCGATATGTAAGCATCCTTTCCATCATCAATTTGTAGCTATGGAAATAGTGTTCACCATGACCCACCGATTTACAAAAATCGCATAATAATTGTCGTGGTGTCTACACAAGCTTTTGCAGCAAGTGACAATTATCCGTTGAATGTTTTCCAACCACCTAACAAAAAGCGCACCATATCCCGGGCCTCGTACTTGGTCTTGCTAGAGCTTCCTATGTTCGAGGAATTGCCCCTTCCATGTAATATAATTTGAAAAGAGAGGGAAATGATCTTTACCATGCCCCTCGCTTTTACAAATGAGGCACCAAACTTCCTTGTGCACCTCTCGCCAAGCTACTTTTTTTGTTTTCATGCTCTGCAATTCCAAGCACAGGTTCTACAACTCTAAATGAATCTGTTGAAATCCAAAAGAAGCATCCTAAATTGGTGTTTCATGCAATCTCATCACGATTTCCATAGATTCCACCTGAGTCCTTATTATTTGCTGCAATAGAGAAATCCTTAGGTGGGGATGGAGAGAATATATAAACCATTCGTGGTGCTGACTATTTGTGAGGTTCATATTAGCTTCATGATCAGACACTTCAATATTTGATCTAACTCCCAACGTGTTTCACTAGCCCTCGTCATGATTTCCCTGAATCCAATTACTGATTACGAGTAAGATTTAGGCTTAGTGAATTATTTGGTCAAAGTGACCTAAGTATCTGTTAATGATGTCAACGAATTATCGGTGTAGTACTTAATGTACCACATCAATGTGCGATCATCTAGACTGGTACCCAACTGAAACTTCTTTATATTATCATTTGTAATTTGTTGTGTTTTCCCCATGGATTTCACAAAAAACCAAAATTGATCCAGATCCTCACTTCTTAAGCCCTTGAAAACTGCAAACTTCATTGTATTCAAGATCTTGAATGGTGGCAGTGTGGGCATATGTGTATGTTATGGAGGTGAAGGTGGTGGTGGCATGGATGGATGATTTATTAACGGGAGATCCTACCTTATCAACTAGACAACACTTCATGATGAGGCTTGTACTGCTCCCCCATCGTCACTCGAAGGAGGTTCGATTAGTGGACTATACTCAAGACTTTCTTTTTCTTGATTTCTAAAGCTTCGTCCACTTTACGTAGATCCAAACATCAATTCAATGGCATAACCCAATTTTCACAGAAGAGCATCTTAATCTAGGTATTCAAATATCTCAAATACTTACCTCGTGATCCCTTGAAGAAGCGTTGCTTTTCTTCTCTATAGTTGATTGAGGTGTCGACCATGAATTTTGTCACAAATCCTTCTATGACTCGATCAAGCTAGTGATAAAAAATGCACGTGATCTTACCTTCAAAACCTTCCAGCCTCTGCACTATCTCTGGGGTCCACACTATTGGACCATCAAGCCTCAACCTTCCTTGGACATCTGCCAATTTAGTGATCCACTCATATAGTTTGATCGGGAAGGTGCAGAAGAATATCTCTTGTTTTATGTGTACAAATATCTGTCCAACCACTGTTATTTTTTCACTCCTAGATTTCTTTTCTATTGTGTTGCGAATTCATGGATTTTTTTATCCAACCACTTCTCAATTTCCTTTTTGGTCAGGTTCCATTGATGTGGCATCACACATCCCTTTACGCAGATCTTGGTCCCAACAACGAAACCATTTTTTGGATTAGGGGTTCCAGACGAAGGTTCAGAGTTAGTTGCATAAAACAAATCCCTACACTACAATCCATTTCGACATCAATCCGTGTTGCATCTAGGGGTAAAAGCATGTTAATGTGTCTCATTATATGGCAAAAGCAAAAAAGACTCAAATGAAAAAATATAAAAATATCAATTAAATGAGTTGAGTTTCATACTTGTTAATTATAAAAAAATAAATGCTAAATTTGTAACAAAGCTAACTCACAATAAATTTTGGTAAAAGCTATAGTGAACCTATTTAATGGGTTTTAAAAATATAAATAATGCTATAAAAAGTAAATACTAAATTTGCAAATAAGTCAACTGATAGTAAATATTGGTAAAAACTATAGTTAATCACTCACAAAATATAAATAACTTTATGTAAAGTTAAATGAAATGCTAAAACTCTTTAAAAATATATATAAAAATAGAAGTAGAATTTCTAATCAAATAATTTTATATATTATATTTGAATAAATATAAAATAGTTATTATAATATAATGTAAAAATTTTGTTACAAAATATATAAAATATATTTTAAAAATTTTCAAAAAATAATTTTAACATTTTGTTATATGTTATTTTCAAATTTCTATTAAAAAAATTTGATTTTATAAACTTGAAAGGGTAGTTTCTTGGGTTGCGGTTTTATATATACGAAAATATGATAATTTTTACTAGTATTCTAATAATAATTAAAAAATATGCTTACTTTTTATTTTTAAATTTGTTTAGCAATCTTTAGAATGTTTACAACACATCTCTTAAAGAAATTGGAATTAAAAACATAAATCAATAGAGAAATGGGGGGTCGCGGTTTTGTCACTACTTAAAAATTTATGTAAAATATTAATGATATCTTTTAAAGAAAATGAATAAATTAGATAAAAATTATATATTAAATTTTAGAAAAAATATGACATGAAATTGAATTTAAATTGACATGTTTTGTCTTCTTTTGCCACCACCTAATTTTTGATGATTTTGTAAATTTAAGAGTAAACATTCCAACTCCATTTATTTTTATAAAACTTATTTGCCACAAAAAGGGAAAAAGTGATACACATTAACAAGCTTTTACCCAGGTGCATTATGTATATGGGACACAATGTATTATTTTCTAGCTCAATTATGCCAACATGTCATGTACCATTTAACATGTACTTCATTGCTCAATTTTATGTTTCTAGGTGCATCATTATTATTGTACTAAGTTATCTTGACGGGTATAGGTATGCCTCCCTTGCCTCACTGAGATCTGGTACCACAACATAAAAGGAGACTTGCATTGGTCTCACCCCCTCTGACACTATCCTCTTTCGCTTCAGCTCTATTGGTCTCTCTCGCTCTCTCTTTCTGACTCTAATTTGTTCTCTAATGATTGTGTCTTTACAATGTACTTCGGTCATACATTTTTCTCCTAACACTCGTACATTGGGGGGGAATCTGTTATCACCAAAAAATTGATCATCTACCCTAATTTACTAGATGGATTGAAGTACACCATGTAATCATTGTGAGAAATTACTTAATAAACCATATTTGTTAAGTAATTTATAATTAAACCCATGAAGAATAATTAAATAATTCACTATTTATTTAATTATCTTCTAGGAACCATTTTTTATTAATATTCCTTGTCATATTTGACCCAATTATGAAAAATACACAAATAAATTATTAATTATCTTATTTTTCTCTAAGAATAATGAATTAATCACTCATTAATTATTATTCCTTGTCAAGTTTGACTAAATCCCTTAGGAATAATTAAACAAATCATTATTTGTTTATTATTCCTTAATTGATTTCTTGATATGATAAATAAATAATTTATTTATTTATTATTTTTAAATAAAAGTCTAAATATTTTTTCCCTCCTAACAAAATATAATAAAATATTCCAAGTGGTTATTCTAAGAATGGAGTTAATAATATTTTATTATTGCTCATTATTCGAGGATAACTCAATATTTTGCTATAAATAGAAGGGTTTTCCATTCATTATTCACTTTTAATTATTTTCATTGTCGCACTCTCTGTTGTAACTCTGATTATTATCACTGTCACACACCATTTTTGTTGGGCGCGGGATTGCCCAAGGAAATTTTTGGGGCTTAGAGCCCATATTTTGGTCAAAAGTTGTAACCCCGATGTAAAGTCTCCACATTTTATGGGTGCAAAGTGCGTAGTTTGTAAAAGAGTCATAGGGTTATCCGCTCTCACTTTTGTAATGTAATGTTGGTTATAGAGATCTACCCATGGTCTGCGGACCATGGGATTGTATAAATAGAGCGAGGCTCTAAGTAGCTAAGACAATCAATGGAAGAATAATCTAATCATGGAATAGAAGCATAGTGGAAGAACGACATTTTAAAGTCTAGTTTGGGTCGTAGAGTAGGAGAAGGCTCTATAGCTGAGTGCACAGAGGCCTAGTAGTTCGTAGCTGAGTGCGCGGACCCCTGCAGCTGAGTGCGCAGGGCGAGTCGAGTCTCTAAAAGTTGGAGCATTAATAAAGAGAAGTTTCATATCCATTCTACATGTTTATTTCATGTTTTATGCATTTGTTACATTGAATATACATTGCACTTTTAATTCTTATGTGAAGTGCGAATATGTATGAATGTGTTGATTAACTGAATACAAGATAGAGTATCTGTTTATGAGAAGTTAACTAGCATCTGTAAGAAGATAAGTAAGATTTGTGGTGTAGTTTGAGGAAATAGTGCAGTTCGCTGCTATAGCAGTGTGAAAGCATCTCAGCCCCTGGTTAGGGTTGTGCGAAAGGCGATTATAACAGATTGTGAGGGTATTGAAGGTTAGAATAGTGCGCAAAGTAACTTGTGCGAAGATAGGCACAGTTGGACTAAATTGACACTAGAGACATCTCAAGGGCGCGGAAACTTGGTTCCAACATCCCCCCATACTGCTTTGGGCGAGACTTCATTCCGCGCTCCACGGGCTAATGCTGAAAGGGCTAGTAGTGTAGGGATTTGTTTGGCTAAATCACTCCGAACCTGGGCTAGGCCCCATCAAGCCAACAAATGGTTCCATTGTTGGGATCGGAATCTGCATAGAGATGTCTGATTTCGTATCATTGGAATCCAACTAAGAAGGAAATTGAAGGTTGGTTTGACAAAATAATTCATGAGTTTTCAGTGCAAGAGAACAGGAATCCATGACTGTCAAAAGAAGGGTGGTTGGACTGCTACCTGTACATGGAGATCCACGAAATCTTCTTCGCATACTTCCCTACTAAGCTATACGAGTGGATCACGAAGCTGGCAGATAGCCAAGGAAGGTGGAAACTTGACAATCCTATTGTGTGGACCCCAGAGCTAGTGCGAAGGTTGGAAGCATCGTCAGACAAGATTGCATGTGTCATTGATCATTGGCTCGATCGTATTATAGAAGGATTCATTACTAAGTTCATGGTTGACACCTTAGTTAGCTACAATGAAGTAGAGTGACGCTTTCTCAAAGGACCACGAGGTAAGTATGTAAAGTCTTTGAATACTTGGATTAAAATGCTATTGTGTGAAAAGAGGGTTATGCAGTTACCTTGATGTTCGAGGCTACATGAAGTGGAAAAGCTTACAAGAACGAAGGAAGTAAGGGACTAGAAACTAGCCCCTTGATTTCATCTCTACGAGGGGACGAGGAAGAACTTGTGAAGGTCTCACCGCGAAGTGCAATACACCTGATAAAGCAAAGAATTCCACGAATACCACCTCCACCTACACCGCCACCAACTTCACCACCATCACCTCCATCTTCACCCGTACCACCTCCACCACCACCATGATTCAATATGGCAAGCACAGTGAAGTTGCATGTGTTAAAAGGTTCGGGAAATGAGGATCCAGATCAATTATGGTTCGTAGTAAGGTCTATATGGGAAGCACAAGGAGTTACAGATGACAATATAAAGAAAGTGACACTGGTTAGCACCCTGTAGGACCGTGCACTGACCTAGTATATTAAGCACTCCAATGATAATACAAATGTGGGAATCATGGATATTCATGCAGTGCTAAACAAAGAATTTAGTAGGCCAAAGTTTGAAGCACAGTCGATCATTGGATTCAAAGAGATCATGATGCTACTAAGAAAGACTCCTTGGGAGCTAGATTAGAGGCTAAAATGTATGATTCATGAAGCCAATATGAATCTGATGGATGGACAACATCGCGAGAGGTTTGTAGCTTCACTAATGCCACATTTAAGAACTGTGCTATCGCAACAGAATATAATGACTCAGGCGGAGGCCATAGAGATCGCTATGAGGCTACATGAGACCTCAATCCAGGATCCTAACTTAGGAGTTCAGTAGATCCATGCACAACTGAATAATTTATGCCTTGAGATGCAAAGTATAAAATAGGATAGGACAACTCGACCAGAAGTGCGTGAAGAGGTATGGTGCGTAAAATGCAAGGGTTTGGGTCATGACAAGGACCACTGCCTAGTTTTCACAAATTACCTTGCAGGAGGAGGACCGATGCCCTTAAGACCAGAAGCCCAAGCAGGACCTAGCATGACACTTGCTTTGTGGTGCACGATTTTTCAAATAGCAGGAAAACATGCTGCAGACAATTGTCACTTGTTATAGAAGTATATGCAAAATTCACAACAGTTGTTCTGCAACTTTTGTAGGTTAGTGGGACACAATGAGCACACTTGTAGAAGCTATGAGTTAATGATGGATAGAAATCCCACCTACATAGTTTAGGCCGAAACGCGACCCCTTGACCAAAATGCAGGAATGGTGCGAACATGATTTTAGGGGCATGGACAAGGCTGAGGCTGAGGAGGACTTGAAAGAGGTCGCAGAAAATTGATATGCTACAATTGTAGAGGGCCCGGACATTATGCTCGCAATTGCACAAATCCAACATGCCCATCGTGTTTGTATTGCAACTTGTTTGATCATGAGATAGAATATTGTCTCACACTGATATCTAGGATACGTGACAAAGGAGTGCTACCGCCTCCCATGACTCAGAACTTGTAGATGATGAGATTTGAGCTGTGTGAGGAAGATGCGAATGTGAACATTGTGCTTCGAAGTGGAATCACAATGGGAGATGACAAAGGCAAACAACCAGAAGATAATACTTGGGTTTGCAAAGCTCTGATGAAGGAAGTAGAGTTTGATTTGGAGCACACTTAGGAAACATTCATGGAAGCTAAGAAGAGCTTTGCTGATGCATCCACTTCAGGAAGCAAAGATAAACCGGAGCTGGAGATGGACCCATCTATGCTCACAACGTTCCTAGAAACATGTATGAAGCTACTACATGATAGTAAGGTGGTGAAAGGGTTACATGAACTCACTAACAAATGCGTTGGGACTGCGCCAGGGGAACCACGCATAGTCAGGAAGATCGGAAAACATAAGACAAGAATGGGAAGAGAAATGAGACTAACCGCACAGATTGGAGAATATGAGATGGATCAAGTCATCCTGGATTTAGGATCGGATGCGAATGTTTTTCCCAAACAAACATGGGAGTGAATGGGGAGACCTGCACTGCAGTGGTCTCCAATTCAGATAAGAATGGTGAACCATTAGAAAATAATACCCATAGGGCAATTGTAGGGAATAACCTTGGATATTGAGGGAGTGAGCCTGCTGGTAGACTTTGAAGTGATAGAGATTGTTGATGACAAAAATCCCTACCCCACGCTTTTAGGAATTTATTGGGCCACTGACATGAACGGGGTGATTAATCTGAAAAAGTGAAAAATGATTTTTGAAAAGAAGTCACTACGCATAATTATACCCTTGGACCCTGCTGAAGGATCACGCTATACGGATCAGGTGCGCGAGTATGAAAGTGATGATGATTTGGACTGCATCTATAAGATAACAACGCAAAACTAGGACTGGGTGAATCCTACTGTGGATGGGCAGTTTGCATGGGAGCGCCAAAGCTACTATACTTTGGTTTCAAATGAGGAGACGAAGTGATGGCAGAATCAATTACATGAGGTAACTACACTAAATTGTAATATGATTATAAGGTCGTTGCGCAATGTATCGACAAAGGTAAGAGACTTGCCTACTTATGATGGTCTAAGTGAGGTAGATACATTCTTGAATAAAATTGAAAGGGAGGTGCCATAAAAGAAATGCTTCCAGGATTTGGACTGGGTACTGCACGCTAAGCTCGCGAGGTGGTGGGGTACGCATAAAGGGAGCTTTAACGACTGGCGTGAATGTAGGAGAATGATGCATATGCAATTTGGGAAGCCTAGGGTGTGATCGATAGATAAGTACAATGGACGAGGGTGATCCACGCATGCATTTGGCTAGGTGGGCATAGGCATGTGGAGAAAACCTACGCAGATGCACATGGAATTCACACTGAAATGTATGATCAATAAGCATGTGTTGGGGGGATCAATGTGAAAATGGCTCTTAATGTTGGGAAGACATTATGTATAAAGAAAATTTGCACAGATGGTTCTCTGCATAGAAGTGTTCAACAAGGTATGCCATGCGTTGAACAAAGTATGCAATGCGCAACGAAGTGATTGGGACCTGCATGTACCTATAGTATTATGGGCTTATAGGATGACATGCAAGAAACTGATAGGACAGACACCTTTTAGGCTTGTCCATGGAGTGGAAGATGTAATGCCTATGGAATACATCGTGCCTAGTCTATGCATAGCAGTGCTCATGGGTATAATGGATCACGGAGCCCTGCAAGAGAGGCTCTCGTAGTTGGAGGAGCTCGAAGAAGAACGATTTTTGGCTGGATTTCACTAGTAGGTCCAAAAGCAGTGAAAAAAGGCTTGTCACGATTGACATATTAAGTTTCGCACCTTCAAGGCGAATGATTTGGTGTTTTTATATGATAGTAAGTTTGATAAATTCCCAGGGAAGCTCATAATGCATTGGCTGGGACGATATGTTATTAAGGAGATCACAGATGGTGGTGCGATGCAGTTGATAAAGTTAAATGGAGAACTCTTCCTAGGAAAAGTCAATGGAAGTTGGTTGAAGGTGTACACAGGGGGCTCGACCATCTGACTAGCCAACATAAGCACAGTCTTAGCGCTCCAGTAGCTAAGAGGACGCACGAGACTGTAAACTACTCTGCGCAGGCACTGCACGATGTCAGGACTGCACACAGTAGCGAAGTGTCACAAGGTCCATGACAGTGTGAGGGTAGCTACGTTGCCGCGTGGGTCAGCTAGAAAGTGACCGTTACAGTCACTATTCATGATGTGATGCTTGGTTTGAGACCAAGTGGAGTGGGCGGCAGGCATTTAAGGTCAACTTTATGGGCTAGATTCTTGAAAATCTGTCGCCAATCAAGCATTAACGGACCGAATGTGGGGGGAGCGGTCAAATTCAAATTCAAAAGGCGTTATAAATTACAAAGGGTTGTCCAACAAACAACACTTGGAAATTTGAGGACTGAGTTGTTGCGTGCACAAACATTCATGAACCTAGATTTGTTCGATCTTCTGAAGGCAAACTCATTGTTTGAGCATTTACTCGAGCCATTAAGAGAATTGTGGAATAACAATATGGCAGCACCTGAGGAAGCCATGGATATCGGAGTAATGACCGCTGAGGAAGCCACACAGGCCGTTATGGAAGTAGAAGTCCCAGAAAGTTCCAGGATAGCCACAGAAATCCCTAAACCATTGCACATGCCAAGACCCAAGAAAGATAAGTAGGCTATGGTACCAGTGTGTGTATCCCCTAGAAATCCATTAAGGACTAAGATTACCATGGAAGAAAAGGGGAAGGCTATTAATTTGGAGGCTGATGAGGAGGAAGAATTTGAAGAAGTCTTGGTAGAGGAGGAGGAGGATGAAAAAATGGAGGTTGACACCTAGGGTGTAGACCCTCTTACCAGGCTACCTACATATGTTCCTTCGCGGAAGGCTAAAGCTAAGGAGCTTAAAGATATAGATGAGAGAAATATCTCTCTGCAGACTCTACTGCTCCCCGACGATATTATTTTTGAAGGAGCGCACTTGGGGCGAGTGCCTGTACTAAAATTTGAAGATTGGGATCTCGCAGACCACGAGAAGTTCCCACATTTGGCAATTGCGCAACTAATGCGCCAGAAGAAAGACGCGTCGACTGGAGTCATAGGGTTGGAGCCATGTAAGTGGCTGGGAGGTGTAGAAAAGGTAGGATTATTAAACCTGCTCTGCGTGCCGCATTAGCATCGCACCCCAGTGACCATTTTTGTCATCAAGCAGCTGCTTTGCTTGGTGCAAGATGGGTGCTTGTGGCTAGAGGAGCCCATCCCCATCATAGACCACTTGATTCACAGAACTACCTGGCTCCCTTGCAAAGGGGAGGACCCAACAAACATCTTAGAGGGTAAGAGTGATGATTTGGCCATCACGGAGGCCATGGAGAAGAAGTTCAAACTAGAGAAGAAGAAGAGAGGGTACACGATTTCCAACATCAATAACCCTGTAGTCAAAGTTGTGACAGATATTGGCAGGGAAGGTTATGCGGAAGTGCTGTGCAGATGAGGTGCCCACGCTGGTGGTTGCACTTGTAGTGTAATGCGCAGAAGGGGTCTAGCTAAACTGGGAAAACTACTTATGAAGAGAGCTCCTTAAGAACTGTCGCGAGGCACAGGAGCAGGGGAAGACTTTTCATTATGCGTGGCTGCTGTTGTCCATAGTGATGGTGGCATGGGAATAGCCTGAGGACAACCAACTCCCAATGATCGCATAGGACCTTCTGGAGGTATCGAAGTACACTTCGTTGTGGGAAGCCAAAGATGCACAAAAGATCAGGGATAGTAAAATATTCTTGGTGTTCATGGAGATGAACATCAGAATGGGGATTAATAGTAAGTCACTGTTATCGCCCATGGTCTACAATAGTCTGCAGGGCTTCACGGAGTTCAAGGCAACTTTCCATAATGTTTACATTAGGGTGCGAAAGGACCCCGCAAAGAGATGGAACAAACTACCCTACCTGGTAACGGACAATGTCATCTTTGCAGTCCTTGAGTCGTGGCCATTGGAGTGGTGTGCTCTAGCCAGCTCCGCGATGGAAGCAGAAAATTTCCCCACACAACGGAAAAAGGATGAGGCGAAAATAAGAATGGCGCAGTTGGCAGAAAAATGCAGGAATGAAGTGGCAATAGATAAGGCCCAGGCGACGTGCAACGCTGCGAAGCTGGCAGAAGAACAGCAGAAGGCAGCCAAGGAAGGGCACGGGGGAGAAAAGTCACCTTCACCCGAACATGAAACGTATACAGAGCAAGGTGGCATGGATCTGCAGATAGCACACCCAAGAGACCAGGTAGGGCTACGGAAGAAGTCAAAGGCTTCCAAGGCTTCTTTCGACCTGATCACACTCATTGAGGAGGATCTGCAAGACAATGGGGAGATGGTGAGGGACGTCACTGCGGAGACCCTCCAACAGCTCGCGAAGGAACACCAGATGGTGTTGGGGGCTATCTAAGTGCAGATACAGGAGTTGTAGGTGTGCACCTGACAGGCTAGGATGGTGTCAACTAGACTCACACTTGGCATGACCGTTACCGAGGAGATACTGCACGATCAAATGACTAATACAATAGTGCTGCCAGAGGGAGCATAGTTACAAAAAATGAGGCCGACAGGCCTATGGTCAGCGAGCTGAAGGGAATTAGGATAAATATGGCTGCGTTCCCTTGGGAGATTCTATATGTTTTGCAGGGAGTTACTATAGAACTGCGAGCCAAAGAGGGTTGCGCGCTTCAGGTCATGAGCGAGAAACGCATCAAGATTAAATAGTTGAGCTTGCAGCGTGATGATGTAGTGGCACAAAATTGATAGGTAGTACACATGGTCGAGGAAGCTTGCAAGATGGTCTCAGAGCTGAACATCCAAGTAGAAGAACTAGTGGAGGCACACGTCGTGAAACTAGCAGCAGTGGTGTGCGAGGAAAATGAAGATATGGCTAGGGTTCAGCTCGAATTGAACCTTCAAATAGCAGAATTGCAATTAAAGGCGCAACCTTCAACTCTGCTAGAGGTTAAGGAACAACACGCCAACATGATTAAAACAACAATAACAAAGGTTAAAAATGTAGTGACAGACTACGAAAAGCTGTTCGAGCAGTCGTTCGAGGATCTCACTACTCTGCAGGAGGACCTGCATAGACATTTCCTAGAGACAGAGGTGTGCGAGCTACAATAGAAATAAGGCGAAGTAAAAGGGATCGTGTAGATAGTTTCCCTTACATAGATGCTTGGGGGATGCAGCAGGCAAAAGAACTCAAGGAACAGGTAGATGTTGCTCGACATAAGAAAAATATTTTGAAGGTGCGCTTATAGCGGTGGATTGATGAGGCATACATCGCTACCGCCTCCATTGAAGCAAAGCTCATGCAACTGCAAACAACACAGGAAAAGGTTTAGGGTAGCAGCTTAGCTACAACAGTCTCTGCACAACAAGTTGAGGAAGTACACAACGTAGCCACTCAGTGCGCCGCCGATCTTGCAGTGATTCAGGAAAAATTGGGAGATGTTCATGCAAAGATCTCTGCACCGACTGAGTGACTTAAGGGCGAGTCACGATGTTTGTGTTAGGGGCCTGTTGGGCATGGGATCCCCCAAGGGAAGTTTTGGGGCTTAGAGCCTAGGTTTCGGTCAAAATTTGTAACCCCGATGTAAAGACTCCACATTTTGTGGGTGCGGAGCGCGTAGTTTGTAAAAGAGTCATAGGGTTGTCCACTCCTAATTTTGTAATGTAATGTCATCTGTAGAGATCTACCCATGGTCCACGGACCATGGGATTGTATAAATAGAGTGAGGCTCTAAGCAGTTAAGACAAACAATGGAAGAATAATCTAATCATGGAATAGAAGCATAGTGGAAGAACGAAAGTGTAAAGTCTAGTTTGGGTCGTAGAGTAGGAGAAGGCTCTGCAGCTGAGTGCACAAAGGCCTAGTAGTCCACAACTGAGTGTGCAGACCCCTGCAGTTGAGTGTGCAGGGCAAGTCGAGTTTGTAACAGTTGGAGCATTAATAAAGAGAAGTTTCATATCCATTATGCGTATTTATTTCTTGTTTTATGCATTTGTTACATTGAATATACATTGCACTTTTAATGCTTATGTGATGCACGAATATGTATGAATTTGTTGATTAAGTGAATACAGGATAGAATATATGTTTATACAAAGTTAACTAACATCTGTAAGAAGATAAGTAAGATTCATAGTGTAGTTTGAGGAAATAGTGTACTTCGTTGCTATAGCAACGTGAAATCATCTCAGCCCCTGGTTAGGGCTATGCGAAAGGCAATTATAACAGATCATGAGGGTATTGAAGGTTAGAATAGTACGTGAAGTAGCCTACACAAAGATAGGCACAATTGGAATAAATTGACACCATAGACATCTCAAGGGTGTGGAAACTTGGTTCCAGCATCCCCCCATACTACTTCGGGTGAGACTTCAATCTGCACTCCACGGGCTAATGCTGAAAGGGCCAGTAGTGTATGGGTTTGTTTGGCTAAATCACTCTGAACTTGGGTCAGGCCCCATCAAGCCAATTTTTTTTCTTTCATTTGAGTTCCAATTGAGCTCAAAAAATTTATTTGCTGGGTTTACACATTATAGAGAAGAGAGACTCTACACAAGTTGAAGACATTTGAGGATAGCCAAGAAACCATCCCATAGAGGGGGACTAGTAACATTTATTTATTCCCTTCACATGTGTTATAATAAAATATATTGTTTGTATATCTAGTTTTCGTTGGATTATTGGAGTTATTATTACTATTTCATTTTGTTGTTTAACTACAATTGTGGCATAGTCAGGACTTTGGCAGGTTTTGCTTCTCTCAGTTGCTTCAGATCTACAATGTTTAGCAACCATTTGTATTGTTGAGATTGTTTGTCATCCACAGTCTTAAGTTTTTTCTTTTCCTACACCTTCGAGGAGAAAACACGATAACAAAAAATATTTTCTAATGAGATAACTCCTTTAGGTATAGGACTTTCTTCATGTACTTTAGATGCTTCTTGTAATGATTTATCATGTACATATTCATCGATAGCCACATCCTTGAAACTATCGTCATTCACCATGAAGTCAAGGATCTATTGATCATCATTAAATACAAGAAAATTGGTCACATTATCTGGTATAGAGGGCTTACAAATAATTTCAATAGAAAATCCATCTCTAATTGGATTAAATCTAGCAACTGTATTT
Source organism: Pinus taeda (assembly GCA_000404065.3). NCBI lineage: Eukaryota > Viridiplantae > Streptophyta > Pinopsida > Pinales > Pinaceae > Pinus > Pinus taeda. The sequence goes on from APFE031385350.1 coordinate 52,271, forward strand.
GCTAAAGTATCAATGACGACATTGTTAATCCTAGGTACAAATTTGATATCAAAAACTTTAAAAAAGGAAAGAAATATCCATACCTCTTACTAATAATTTTTCTAAGTAGGTGATCGAGAGTGGATGGTGTTTAGTACCTGTCATGTGATGACTTTTTAATCATATATCACTTTCAAACCATCTACCTTAAGATTGATGGCCTTATTTAACCCTAGTATAAGTGCTTCGTATTCTACAACATTATTGGTACACTTGAATTCTAACTAACATGAGATCAAGTACTTATTTTTTCTTGGATCCATCAAGATGCAACTCGCTCTAGCCCCATCCGATGACTTAGATCCACAAAAATACAATTTCCAAAGATCAGTAGAAACTTGGCTAGTATCTGAACTAAAAGTATTTTCTTCTATAGTACAAATGTAATTATCACCAATTGGAGTACTAGGAACGAGTTCCAACTGGAAGTCTACTAGTACTGGAGATGGATGTGCAAGATAACACCCAATGTCAGACTCAAGAGAAAAAATTCCTAGAATTTATTGTTCCACACTTATTGACTCATTATGTGCTTCTAACTACGTAATATTATAATTCATTAAAGGCTCAATATCGACTCAAATGTAGTTTGTCTTCCCCTTATAAGGTATCCATAAGTGGGACCAATATGTGGAAAATTAGCCTTGCAACTTACTCGACCAATCCCTACTTAGTAGTAGATCATAAGCCTTTGGAATGTCCACAACAACAATATCAATGCATTGATGAAATCTATGATTAGAATATAATCGAATTATAACATTATTCAGTTCAGCAATTACTTGTACGTTTGATATATCAAGTTGTATGGTTATGGGATATGTCTTTTCTCATTCTGTATTAATTTTCTTAGTGAATGATAAAGGCATTGCATTTGTAGATACCCCAAAATTGAAAATAAAGTTATGGACATTATATTTAAAAATTTCAAATGTTAGAAAAAATGGAGGACAAGAGGATCTTGCATTTACGTTAGTAACATTGACAACAAATTCAAGGATAGTATTAGACTTATCGGACAAAGTTTTGGAAGAAACATTTGTTTATCTAATAGAGGCATTGATGCAAAATCTTTGATGATCAATTCTTGCTGTTAATTTTCAAAGGGCTACATTGTTATCTGCTGTAGATAATTGTATTTAAACATTTTCAATATTTACTTATAACATTCACCCCATAACATCATTATAAACATTATCACTTATGTAGAGAGAAAAATAAACAAAAAAACAAAATAGATCAATAAAAGAAAAGAATTCACAATAGAGACATTAGGATTTAGTTAGAGACTAGGGAAAAACCCCACAAGGCAGAAAATTCAGAATTCAATTCTTCTTCTTCAATTATATATTCATCAATTGTTCAACTGAGATATAAAGTACAATGATAATGAGAAACAACAATCACAACATGCCTCCTAGGTTCAACCCAAGTCAGTTAACATTGTGAACTAAACAAAACAAGTCCAATAGAGTTATTGTCCTATCGACACTGTCATATACAATATTACATCTACCATAGAGTAATTGTCACATAAGTCATCCATCATATTATCATTGTCACAAATTATGTCTATCAAATGTCATAAAAAATAAGGTCATTGTCAGAGATTACTATTAGGAGCATAAATGTCACCATCATAAGAATCAAGGAACTCTTCCATAGAACATCATCATAGTTAGAAATTGTAGCAAGAAAGGCTAAATTTGACTTGTGCCTTAGTCAAATTTAGTAATTCGATTTTCCGCATCAACAAGATGACTTGGATTGCAGTTAACTTGTGTGGCATGGATTTTTCTACTAGTTTTCTAAGTAAATTTGAGTTAGAGGCTAGAAGTAGAGTTGGGTGATTTTTAAAATTTAGCAATATAGTTTAGTTATTTTTAGTTTGACTCAGTTAACTAAGTTCGAGTACCTAGTTGAGTCGATTGAATGTCAGTTAAGTAGTAAAACTATTGTTAACTCAGTGATGTCTTAGTTAAACTAGTCAATTAGCTAAAAATAGCCTAATCATGCATGTAATTTGAATTTCCTATATGGAGTGGAGGAAAAGGCACATTGTAATTATCAATTGTATACTAGTTGAGTGTACAAGCTTGGCAATTAAGCATGTGAATCATTCCTTGGGAATTGCGTAAGAAAATAGGAGGGAATTCCTTTCTTTTAGGATCTAATTTCCTCAAGGATTGCACAAGGAAATTGGAGAAAGTTGAAGCCTTGAATTGGATAATTATTGGCCAGAGTAGGATAGGCAGTAGGAGAACATGTTTACAATGTAGGGTGTGCTTCAGATTCAAAGCAAGAGATTTTAATAGTTTCTCATTCTCATATGGTTAATGAAAAACAATGAAGGGTTTTTTCCCAGTTGGGTTCCCCTGTAAAATAATTGTGTTCTTGTGGTTTTAATGGTTGCATGTATTTCTAAATTGTAACTTCCATTTCACACAATAGTAGAGGAAATTTTTAATCTCTTGATTTCAGTTCGAATTCATCAGTAGTAGAAAATTTCTATTAATTTATACATGCTATGAGAGTAGAAATCACACTAGAAACTAATCAATAGAGCTCGTTCATCATAGATTTTGATTTGTAGATTCAGTGAATCAATTTTTCTTCTATGCGGGGAAATGTCTTTCAGCGGATTGAGATTGGAGTATGCCCTTGAGGAAACCTAGAATTTCATAGCATGGAAGGACATGATGGAAGCAATGCTAAATGATAATGGTGTGTTGGAGACACCAAAAATGACATTCCAAAGATAGTTTTATCAAGTGCACAACAGTTAGTTCAGTGGAAGAAGGATGCCACAAAGCTAGGAGGATTCTCCTGGAGGGTGTGAGAGACCACATAGTCTTAAATTTACATGGAAAAGAAACTCCATTTTCTATGTGGAAGACCCTCACTGGGCTATTTGAAAATGATAGTGATTTAAATAAATTGCCATTGAGGGACAAGCTCATAAACATCCACCAGAAAAATGAAACCATTCCACATTACCTCTCCAAGTTCACTTAGTGTTGAGATGAGAATGGAGGAGTTGGAGAAAGCGCTCCCACTTTAGAACTAGTGAGACTAGATCTCCTAGGATTTCCAAAATATTGGCAAAACTACCAGGGCTCTTATAAATGGAAGGGACAAATCGCCATATTGGGAGAGACCCTCGTCCAATCTGGTGCAAGAAGAAATTCGATAGAACACTAGAGATGGAGTAACATCCAAATATGAGGAGGAAAATAATTTTTCCTTGGTTGGAAAGGGAAAGAAGGGAAAGGAAAAGAAGGCCCAAAGAAATCCAAAATCTAGCCAAAACAATGGTAGGAATAAGGAGCTAAGCAAGATAAAATGTTTTCATTACCATGAATTTGGGCATTATGCAACAAAGTGTCCACGCAATAAGTTGTTGTGCTTATCAACAAATCCCCATTTACTAGTATTAGTAATAACATTAATAAATGGGGACCCTTCCGAAAAATCAAATCTTAGCATCTAGTCATGCCTTTTTATTTTTAGAATAAAATAAGATGTCAAAGCGGAACTTGCAAAATCATGGAAATTTACCTTTTCATACCTTAAGCATATAAAGCTTCACAAACGATATGTTTCTTTAATAAGCGCCACATGATCAAAAAGCATAAGAGTAACCTTATACCCAAAAATTCATGAATATTAAAATAAACCTTGAAAAGACCACTTTTAGAAGATTATTCTCGCATCGCAAAAACAATTGCGACAAACCTTCCTTATAAGAGTTACCCCATATCCGCGAAATGCGAAATCTTAAAAAACTCCTATAATCTTCTCGCATCGCAGTTTCAACCATGCATCGCTACTCGATAAAACATAAGAAGATATTTCGAAATGCAATAACATCCCACATATCGCATATCACATCAACTCCCATGGCCGCAAGTCTTAACGAAAATAAGTTTTTGCGATATAGTGATCTGCGATATTGCGTAGCAAATCGCAAAATCGCTTTTATTGCAACACAAAGAGCTCACGGTTCTAGGAGAGTACTTCCCGACTTTCGATGTGAAGTTTTGAACATTAAGTTAAATATAATGGTTCATTAGTCAACATTTATTAAAAGAACAACTACGATCAGTTGTGAAAGGCCATTTGACGCAAGTTGATATATTTTAATGTGATTTAGAATTAAAGACCCTCCATCACCTTATTTTTGTCCTTCTATTGATTTATTTCTGCATTCACTATCATTTTTATTCTATTCTACTCTCTGCTTGTAACTTTCAGGAAGAACACACAGAGCAGGACATCCAAAGAAATGGTGAATAAAGGAAAAGCACCTGCTTCCAAGAAGTCAGAGATGACCCCCAGTTCACAGACATTACTTGTAATTAAGATGCAGGGACATCTACATGAGAGATTGTGTATCAACTATTAGAGGAAGAACAACTAAGAGTTATGGAAATAACAGTTACAGTGGATGGACACGGTTCTTCAAATGCTTCTCTAACTGAATTTGCATGCTCATTCTTGCACCGAATTTCTACAAGACCAAAGATACTCCCTTATACTGACATGGTTAAGTGGATTATAGATGATGCAGACATATCAGATAGAGAATTCAAGATGACAATCCAGAAGTCATGGGGTCATTTACTCTCGACAAATTGAGACTCATGTACCATCTACCAGAGCCGCAGGCCATACAAAATGAACAGTTTGTTGAGAAGTTTGCCAAGGAAAATGAAGACTTGGTAGAATGACAAAGAATTGGTCAAACAATGAAGAAAGACTCAAGAAAGATAAAAACGGTATGTACGCCACCGGTTCTCTCAGTTCCCCTTTCTGTTTTGTTGCTGCTATGTTATGTAGGCTATTTGGTAAACCAAACAGCACAAAATTCTCGTCAGAATGGTTACCCCTAGTAGATGTAGCTGTGAATGCTACAATAATGAATTGGGCTCAAATCCTATCAGATAACTACTGCAATTTTAGAATATAGAAGAAAAATGAGTATTACTTCAAGAGTTTACCCTCCATTTTTCATGAGCACCTATGTTATGGACGCTATTTGTTTTGGTTCCAAATTCCCTATTATAGGATGGAAGTGGACTGCTCAAAATCCACTTCCCATTCAAATATATCACAAGGTCATGTGGGAATCTAATTTCGTGCCACATTTTTTCAAAATTTGTCACGAAGTTATGCTTCTGATTCACAAAAATATATACAACCGATATGCCCCAAGGTTTTCCCAAGAAGCCGAGGTAGATATTCTCCCTGTAGCCAGATGGTTTGGGGAAGAATTATTCACATATATCAGAGTGTTCAATAGTATTTCCTCGCCCCATGTTCTACCCTTTTATGTCCTAGACAAACTGATGGCTAGGGAGATAGCCTATCAGAAATGTGGTAAGGGAGGAATGAGTAAGATACTGAAAGATTCCAAGAAGGCCATTTGGCCTCAATTTCCTGTAACATGTGGAGTATTTTCATTGCATGACTTAGGACATGCTTTCAAAGAAGTTGACAATGTATTATCTTTACAATTACCCAATTTCCCGGGAAGGCAATATGATCCCTTTGGTATTGTAAAATATTTTAACACAATGGTCAAGATAAGGATATTTACCCATGAAAAAGACCCCTTTGATGATGTTTTCTTGCAAAAAAACACCTTCAAAGAAGTGAAACATATGACACAAATACTTTTTTATCAAGAAGGTCTCCAAACTTTTGATAATTACAGGAAATAGAGGTTATCTAAAGTCCCATTGGACCAACTACTCATTGATCCAATAAGAGATCCTACTCCCAGTGCAAGCATAGGGGGAGACTCAAAAGAGAAATCCAAAACAAGTTCTGAAAATGAATCCGCAGAAAAGTATGCCGATCAATCTAAAAAAACATCAGAGAATGAACATAGTAGGAGTGGGGAGTCAATTAAAGACACAACCCAGTCTACAACAAAGTCTGGTCAGCAAGCTTCACTCGTAAAACAAGTAGAAACCTCAACTCCCCTTACAAAGAAAGCAAAGTCGTCTGTAATTGATTTAGAAGAAGAATGGGAAAATTTTAATAAGATACTCAATACAGAGGAACAAAACACAAATCCACCAATAAAACAACAAGAGACGACCGCAAAAGTGGTAATAGAAAGAGCTGTTAGCACTCAGGAAACAAAGCATATTCCTGTTGCTCCCACATTAGAGATTGTATTGAGAATAAGAGGAAATTCCACCTCTAGATGTATTCTACAACCCTCAACATAAAGCCATCGTTAGAAGACAAAGAAAGAAAACAAAGTTGGATTCTGTGCTCACTCCTGAGGATGAACCTCTGGATGTTCTCTGGAAAGACCCATCTACAGATCCATTGGCTAATCTCACTAGACTCTCGCAGGTCGCAGGTGTATATGCTTCAGTAACCATTGACAAGGCAACAAAGGTACAAATGCTGCTCAAAGAAAAAGAAGATAAGATTTTGTTATTAGAACAATAGCTACAACAGGTTAGTATTAACCAACAAGCAGAAATGAAGTTGGCGAAACTTCAACAAGATTTTTAGCAAATGCAGTTGGCACATTAGAGTAGTTTAGCTGGTAAAGAGGCACAGTTACAAAGCATAACAAAAATACATAAAGACGGTCCCAAAATTGAACAGTTTGTCACAAAAACACTTGGCCTCAATTCATAGCTTTTACAATAGAAAGAATTGTTATGCCAGAAGATTTCACAGTGGAATTCACACTGCGAAATGAGTGATAACATAACAAACCAAGTTGTGGAATCACGATTGGAATATAATTCAATTTTTAAGAAAGTTTCAGACTTCTTATACTAGAAGAAATCCAAAGAGGGGAAAAGAGAAGACATGCCCAAAATAGATGAATCGCACAAAGAAATATTATTTGCGAAATGGGATTCTCGGCTCAGAGAGGCATAACAGGTAATGGAGGATGTGACAGAAGCAGCAAACAGTGTCATCGAATGTGTAAATGAAAATCTACACAATGTTAATTTGGTAACAGAAACCACTCCTAGCTTTCTTCCAAAATCACAACAGCTTCAAGCAGTATGGAAACAGGCAGTGAAGGAAAGGGTAGAGGCAATTTGACAGGTAAACAGGTTGAACTGGGAGGCATATTGGCAATACCTAGTGAAACCGCACAGCTAATGGATGACCCTGAAGTGCCTGATTACTTCCACCGAGAAAATGGTGCCAGTGCTCACCAATGTTGTATTTGTTGGACAACTGAAACCTGAAATCGACCAACTGACACTCCTTAAACCTATGCTGGATATTTGTGATCTCAAGGACCAGATGCAGGATTAGTCATAGACATATTCTAATTTTGTTTTTGTTTATTTTTGTTTAAAATGAGGTAGGTCGTTTAAACCTCCTCGTCTATTTTTGTAATTTCTATTTTTAAGTTTCACATATTAGTATTTAAACCCCTCTCATGCATTTAGAGATAGGTCAATAAATTTTATCAAAAACATTCTTCAAAATGTTCATTTGGCCCCCCACTAAGGAGGTTTTGGTAAAATTAATGGAACAAGATTTATTTTCTACTTGAGTTTAGCATATTCTACTTAAATTGCACTTCTGTACTCTTAGTTGATGATAACTGATTTGAAGGTAGATCAATATTGTTGGAGCACATGAGTAGGACGTATTACAAATGGTACTTCTATCTCTTAATGCTTTTTACTTGTGCATCAAGAAATAAATCATTTTCAATTATTTATGTATGAAAGTTTAATTTCTTAGTTATCATTATTGCACTTTTGTATGATGATGATTTATTTTTTATGTTGAATATATGAATGACTCTTTATGCGATATATATCTCATATCATTTCGGCTAACCTTTTATACGAAATGATCATTATCAAATGGGTTCTCTTCTTATCATGATTGAATGATCTTTATTATCAATTACTTTCAGAAATCATTTTAGATCACATAACGTTATTCCCGGGATAGTTTTAAAGTTAGATGTTTTCTTTGATTATAATAGATTGCATATGATAGTTAGAAGATAGATTAAGTTTAGAATAAGAATTCATCCCATAAAACCCATAAAATAAAAACATCATCCCGTTAGCACGAACATCATAAATAGATTGGGAAACCGGTCCCATCATCCCTAGTCAGAGCCACTATTCCAAACGGAAAAGGAACTGTCCTAAGGTCCGGACCAGGTGGTTATCCCCCTTGTTGGAGTCCCGATTTTTCAAGCCTTCAACATATTTGGTGCTAGAAGGAGGTCTTGACTGTGAATGGCAAGCAAATATACATCTTCACGCCATTCTAAGAGTAAAACTCCCTCACCATCACCTTCAACTTCTCGTTCGCATTCCAAATATCCTATCTCTAAACCAGAAGTTGAAAAGAAAAATACAGAGCACCTTACTGAAATCCCAAACAAGCTAGATCATTCTTCTTCAGATCCCCCTGAATTAAAAACTTTAATTCATAAGTTACAAGGGATTTCAATATCTCAAGAAGAATCTGAGTTATCCCAAGGTAGTGTCACTTCTCATCAAACCCCATCTCAACAACTGACTAGAGAAAAAAGCGAAAAACTAGGAATCCCACTAGTTGAGTTTCCTCTACTGAGTCGTAAGAAAGCTAGGAAAATAGCCGTAGAGTCTCAAAGTGAGGTTCTATCATCATTTTCTTCCACTGTCCCATCCATATCATCATAAGGTCACTCATGCATCCCCCAAATCCAGATCGTGGTTCATACAGGTACAGGAGCAAAATCCTCCTCTACCCAATCACCTTATATCACACCTTCTCCTACTCATACCCTGACGATGGCAGGAAATCCACCATCGAGGCCATGGGCCAATCCAAGGGTTGTAAGAATGGCTGCACCTTTGTCTCAATTACCAGCTCATCCTGAGAAATGGTTGCCCAAATTCAATCCTGACATTGGCCTATTAGCTGAAGAACACATAAATAATTTTATGCTATTTGTTAATATGAATGGAGTAATAGAAGAGGATGCAGTTGTAAGATTATTCCCCTATACGTTACAAGGAGTATCAAGATCATGGCATTTTTCATTACCATCAGGCTCCATTAATAACTGGGATACATTTCATGATTAGTTTTTAACCAAATTTGGGGATGATAGGTCCATAACAACCTTAATAAATGATCTCTGTAATTTAAAAGCCAAACCAAAGGAGCTAATTAAGGACTTCAACTCTCGCTTCAATAAATTATTGAACAAAATACCAGCAACATCAAAGCCTAGCAATGAAGTCCAAAATGAATGGTATATTTTTGCTTTACCTTCAAATTCAGCCATCTTTGTAGATAGAGCTGCCAAGCCAACATTAGTAGAAAACATGAAAGAGGCAATAGCTGTAGAGAAATGTATCCTAGCTGTAGAAAAGAAAAACGTTGTAGATGAGAGGAAGTCTAAAAAAGTGTCTTTTAGAGATGATTCTAAGAAGAAACAATCAAAGGATCCTTTCGATTTGGAAGGGATACAAAAAGTCTTGAAGACCGTGTCCAATGAAATGGTCAATATAAAGAAATAAGTAGCAGAAACCTCTTCTAAGAAACCTTTTAGACCCTATAAACGAAATCCCCCAACTAATCCTAAACCTTCAAATGCTATAACAAATGTTGAATCAGAAGGGGAAGAGGAAGAAGTTTCAAATGAGGAACAAACTGACGATGAAGAAATCATAGAACTACAAGCAATGTGGGACTTCATTCTTCCAAATGAGGAAGATCAAGAAGCATTACCTGTTGCTACTAGAAGTAGAAATCAACTAGACCCTCCATAGTCTAGTACAAAACAAAAAAACCCAATTCCACCTCCCAGGGAGAAAATCGTAGGTAAAAAATCCTCACCAAAGTCTACTCAGACAAACCCAATCCAATATGATTCAACATCTTCATCTAAAATGATTATCATCTTAGATGAAATGGAATATAACATTGTTGAAGATATGAAGAAAACTAGAGCAAACGTTACTCTTCATGAGCTCAATAAGTTAAAACATCAACAAAAATTACTCTTGAAAGAACTTAATGCAGTACCTACTACGCCTCTTCCCGCCGCTATAATTTCGTAGGCTACTCATGAAATGGGAAGACCTCCAACTAGCATTGCAAATAAAATCGACCCAACCAACATTGCTCTGATTGGCGGAAGATCCAAATCCCATACTCCGCTATTTCTCCTTACTTTTGAAGTTTTCAATAAAAATTTTCACAATTGCCTAGTTGATTATGGTGCATCATCTAAAATTTTACCTAAGACAGTTTGCACTAAGCTAAACATTCAGCCTTAGAAATCTGCAGTACGAATAGTACAACTAGATCAGTCTCAAGTCAAAGTTGTCGGAGAAATTAATCAAGTGACCATAAGACTTTCGTTAAACCAAAAAGTGTGTCAAGTAATTGATATACTAGTGGATGACATTCCTAAATTTTATGGACTGATCCTCAATAGGGATTGGTCAGGAAAGCTTCACGGTTACTTTGCAACCGACTGGTCCCATATGTGGCTCCCCTACAACGGAAAACCAAATTAGATCAAATTTGAACGAGAAAAACATCAAAAGTACATAGTGACAGAGTTAGAAGGAGAAAACGAGCCTGTAGCGTATAACAACAACATAGTCGGAAATTATTCTATTGAGTCATTCTTAGGAAATTTCAACGCTCACACTTAACCTTTTTGGGAAAATTTTGTTTTATCTTAGATAGAAAATTTCTCTCAAACTGACACTTCTAGATGCATCAATTTTGTAGATAAACCTATAAATAAAACTTTGTTTTGGAAATTATTTTTCGATGGTTCGAAATCCAATGATGGAGTAGGAGCAGGTTGTATATTAGTTAGTCCAAGAGGAGAAAAAACCATGTTAGCATGTAGACTTGAATTCTATTGCACAAACAACACCACTAAATATGAAGCATTGGTTCAAGGGCTATATAAAGCAATCAAACTTAATATCAAATAACTTCAAGTATTTGGAGACTCTGAGATTGTCATTAGACAAGTAAGAAATACTATACACTGTCTGTCGGGGCATTTGAAACACTATTAATCCTTACTACAATACCTGGCCTCACACTTTACAACATTTAATATTTCATCTATTCCAAGACTCCAAAATTCTAGCGCTGATCTTCTTGCTAATGTAGCTTCCAAGCTTATTCCATCAGAGGACTACAACCCAGATAGATTCTTGATTGAATTAATTTTTAGACTCTCTATTCTTGATAACATTACCAACTGAAAAGTATTTAACAATGACCCTGATATTGTGAATTTTCTTACTTTAGAAGAATATTACAATGATAAGATAATTGATGAAGACCAACATGGCAAACAACTAGAACAAGAAAACATCAATAATGCTATACCAAAATCCATAGTCAAGTTAGAATACCTGTATGACTTAAAGGACAGATTTAAATGATCCGCCAATTCAAACCTCCAGAGTTCGACTCTGAGATATGAATTAATCAATCTGGGGACAAACATGAAACCACAAAACATCAACCTAGGTCATGGCATGACATCTGAAGAAAAATTAGCTTTTATTCGATTGTTGAAACAATACAAGAGTGTCTTCGCCTGGAATTACGATGATCTTAAAACCTATGACATTTAAATTATCTAGCATACAATTCCTATAATCTTTGATGAAAAACTTGTTCAACAGAAATTAAGGAAGATACATCCTAATTTGGAAATATAGATTAAATATGAGTTAAACAAATTATGAAGAGCCAAGATTATTTTTCCTATCAGACATTCCAGATGGGTCTCCAATCTCGTCCCAGGCAGAAATAAAAATGGTGATATTCATATTTGTATAGACTTACACAACCTCAATAAAGCTCACCAAAAGGATAATTTTCCATTGCCTCCCATGGAATAGATATTACAATTAGTCACGGGGTCTGAGTTAATGTCCTTTTTAGATGGCTTTTCAGGGTATAATCAAATCCTAGTCCACCCGGATGATCAATTGAAGACTACATTTTGAACAAAATGGGGCACTTGTGCTTATCAAAAGATGCCATTTGGGCTAATCAATACTAGTGCCACGTTTCAAAGAGCCATGGACATTGCGTTTAAGGGATTAGTAAACATGTCAGTGGTAATCTACTTAGACGACATAACGGTATATTCTAAAAAATGTAGTAATCATCTCAGAGACTTAAAAACAAATATTTCAACATTGTCAAGAATATGGAATTTCACTTAACCCCATTTTTTTTTTTTTTTTTGTGTTGAGTGAAGGAAAACTTCTTCATAGTATCCAAATTAGGAATCCATATTAACCCAGATAGAATCAAGGAAATTTCTGAGATATATTTACCCCATAATAAAAAAGCAATGCAATCTTTCCTTGGTCAGATGAATTTTTTTAAGAGATTCGTCCTTGACTTCTCAAGAATTGTGTCACCTCTCCAAGCCATGATAAAGAAAAACTCTATTCAAATGGGGTCATTCAGAACATGAAGTGTTCAGCTTGATAAAACAAGCAATTATAATGCCCCATCTCTAGTGACACCGAATTTTTCCAATCCTTTCACCTTATATACATTCGCCTCTGAGAAATCATATGATGCCATATTCACACAAGCGAATTAAGATAAAGTCGAAGCCCCAATTGCTTTCTTCAGTTAAAATTTGCAAGGAGCTAAATTAAATTATGATGATGTTGAGAAACAGGCTTATGCTGTTTTCAAAGCAATTAAACACTTCAGACCTTTCCTTCTCAAGGCTCACACCAAAATAGTAGTACCATTTCCAGCAGTAAGAAATCTTTTGGTACAAAAGGATGTGGGAGAAAAGAGGGAAAATTGGGTCACACCCTTGCAAGAATATGACGATGAAATTAAACCAGCAAATATCGTAAAAGGTCAAGGTTTATGCAGGATATTGGCAGGAGCATCGAACATATCAGAATTGCGGTCTCCAGATAGTGAAGTACAAATGTATGAGGTAAGCCTAAACGACCTTGAATCAAGGTATGTTGATATCATTTTTTACCTGAGAAATGGATATGCCCCTCCACATTTGAATTACACAAAGAAAAGAGCCTTGAGGCTAAAAGCTAAACAATATCAAATCATCAATGATGTATTGTTTAGAATGAATTATGATTATGTTCTTCTTAGGTGCCTCAAGAAATCTGAAGCAGAAAAAGTATTGCAAGAACTCCATGATGGACCAGCAGGCAGACACTATGCAGGAGATGCAACAGCACACAAAATCCTGCATGCTAGCTACTATTGGCTAGCTCTATTTAAATATGCACACGGTTACGTAAGGAGATGTCAGATTTGCCAAACTGTTGCTGGAAGACAGAAGAAACCATTGTTTCTGTTACAACTGGTCAACATTGATCAACCATTTGAACAATGGGGATTAGATATAATAGGTGAGATCGTTCCTCATTCTTCTAAGAAGCATAAATACATCCTTATAGCTACTGACTACTTTACCAAATGGGTAGAGGTAGTTCCACTCAAGCTAGCCAAATCTGAGAGTATCATCGAATTTATAGATCAATTTATCATCACCAGGTTTGGCTTTCCTTCTGCCTTAATGTTTGATAATTCATCCTATTTCTCATGGAATGCCATGAAAGAATTCACTCTCAAAAGAGGTTTCAAACTCATATATTCTGCTAATTATTATCCACAAGGAAATGGGTTAGCCAAATCAACGAACAAAAACCTTATTAGAATTATTAAATGGACTATTGATCAAAATCAAATAAACTGGCATAACTCTTTAGTGTATGCTCTCTGGGCCGATCAAATAACTTAGAAAACCTCCATCAGCGCTGCTCCTTTAAATTTAGTTTATGGGAAAGAAGTGGTCTTACCAACAAATCTAGCTATTCCTTCACTAGTTTTAGTTCAATTCATTGAAGAAACTCCTTCCTTATCCATCCAATTAAGACAATTACAAATTCTTAAACTTGAAGAGGAACGAGAAAAGTCCAGAATTACCCATGCCCATCATCAACAATTAGTGAAAGCTTCTTTTGATTCAAACTCAGTTTCTAGAAAATATTTTCAACTTGGAGACTTAGTATTAAAATGGGATAAAGCCCATGAAGAGAAAGGCGAGCATACTAAATTCCAACGGATGTGGCTTGGGCCATTCCAGATTGTCAAACTAATTGGCCCATCAACTTTCATGTTACAAGCTTTAGTAGGGAAAAGGGAATCTTTACCTATTAATGGACAGATCCTAAAGAAATATTTTCCGTAGAAGATGATATCTTCTATTTTTCTATAGATCATAGTTTTAGTTAAATTTTCTTTTGATAATAAAACAAGTTGAGAATGTTCACTTTTGGTTTCATGAAAAGAATAGTTTCTCATTTCAATTTTGTTTTTTCACTTGTATAAGTAGGAGTGGTTATGAAGATTTATCTCCATTTATGAAACATATGGTTAAGTGCTATTATTTTGAAAGTTTTTGCTTGTTCCTCTGTTTCAAATATCTTATTTTTGGTTAGAATCAACCTTAGGAAGAAATTTTCCTTACATCAGTCACAAAAGGTATCAATAACAAAGCAAAAACTCTCTGCAGAAAAGCTATTTTTAAACTCTACAATTGTCGTCCAGGAAAATTCTTAAGGAACCAATGACCTCCCCCCCCCCACTCGAGGAATTTGCAAGATTCAAGGAGTAATTCAATTATACGCTTTAAAACTTAAAGAATAAGAGGTCTCATCAAGAGCTGGCTTATCATGATCATAAAGATTATAACTAACTGACATTTCCATACTGAATATCAAAACAGGGTAATGGATCGAGATTGTTTCAGTCAAAAGACAAGGGGTCTCATCAAGAGCCAACTTATTTAGTTAAGTTATAAATCAAGTGAATGGCATTGTCAATTTTGGCCACCAAACCAAGACATTGTTCTTTAAGAAATAAAAGAGAAATAAGAAAAGAAAAAGCGATAAGTATATATGAGGATTTATCTTTGAAAATTACGTTCTTCTCAAGTGGGACACTGGATCATTGTTGGGTAATAGGTAACCCTATTGAGGCTATGAATGCCTGCTAGCAGCAGAGGCTCTACCTATGATAAATGAGTACACCAAAACTGATCTAACGAGATGATTTTGTTTTATCTTTACAACCAAGTAATGACTAATGTGAGTAAAATGACTAACTCTGAGAAGAAGATAATCAGAATAAAGATAGTTAGAACAAGATGTTGTTATTAACAAATAGCACTATTTACCTTATATTTTGTACAATGTAGTTTCATTTTCAAAACCATCTCTATTTTAGAAGTTTTAGAAAATTCAAAAAAACCCTCAGAGATAACTGGCTCTTCCAAGTGAATCGCCAATTGTTGTGCTTATCAACAACCCCCCATTTACTAGTATTAGTAATAACATTAATAAATGGGGACCCTTCCAAAAAATCAAATCTTAGCATCTAGTTATGCCTTTTTATTTTTAGAATAAAGTAAGATGTCAAAGCGGAACTTGCAAAATCATGGAAATTTACCTTTTCATACCTTAAGCATATAAAGCTTCACAAACAATAAGTTTCTTTAATAAGCACCACATGATCAAAAAGCCTAAGAGTAACCTTCTACTCGGAAAGTCATGAATATTAAAATAAACCTTGACAAGACCACTTTTAGAAGATTATTCTCTCATCGCAAAAATGATTGCGACAAACCTTCCTTATAAGAGTTACCTCATATCTGCGAAATGCGAAATCTTAAAAAACTCCTATAATCTTCTCGCATCGCAGTTTCAACCATGCAACGCTACTCAATAAAACTTAAGTAGATATTGTGAAATGTGATAGCATCCTGCATATCGCATATCACATCAGCTCCCATGGTGATAAGTCTTAACGAAAACAAGTTTTTGCGATATAGCAATATGCGATATTGCGTAGCAAATCACAAAATCGCTTTTATCACAACACAAAAGGCTCACGGTTCTAGGAGAGTACTCCTGACTTTCGATGTGAAGTTATGAACATTAAGTTAAACATAACAGTTCATTAGTGAACATATATTAAAAGAACAATTACGATTAGTTGTGAAAGGCCATTTGACGCAAGTTGATATCTTTTAATGTGATTTAGAATTAAAGACTCTCCGTCACCTTATTTTTGTCCTTCTATTGATTTATTTATGCGTTCACTATCATTTTTATTCTATTCTACTCTCTGCTTGTAACTTTCAGGAAGAACACACAGAGTAGGACATCTGAAGAAATGGTGAAGAGAGGAAAAGCACCCGCTTTTGAGAAGTTAGAGATGACCCCCTGTTCACAAACACTACCTGTAATCGAGATGCAGGGACATCTAATGGGAGACTATGTATTGACTATTAGAGGAAGAACAACCGAGAGTTATGGAAACAACAGTTACAGTGGATGGATGCGGTTCTTCAGATGCTTCTCTGAGTGAACTTGCATGCTCATTCTTGCACCGTATTGCTGAAATACCAAAGATACTCCCTTATACCAACATGGTTAAGTGGATTATAGATGATGTGGACATATCAGACAGAGAATTCAAGAAAGCAAGCCAAGAAGTCATGGGGTCGTTTACTCCAGACAACCTGAGACTCATGTACCATCTACCAGAGCCGCATGCCATATACAACAAGCAATTTGTCGAGAAGTTCACTAAGGAAAATGAAGACTTGGTAGAATGCACAAAGAATTGGTCAAACAATGAAGAAAGACTCAAGAAAGATAAAAACTATATGTACGCAACCGGTTCTCTCAGTTCCCCTTTCTATTTCGTTGCCACTATGTTATGTAGGTTGTTTGGTAAACCAGACAGCACCAAATTCTTTTTAGAATGGTTACCCCTAGTAGATGTAGCTGTCAATTCTACAATAATGAATTGGGCTCAAATCCTGTTAGATAACTTAGCCACTACAGTTTTAAAGTACAGAAGGAAAAGGAGTATTGCTTCGAGGGTTTACCCTCCATTTTTCATGAGTGCCTGTGTTATGGATGTTATTTGTTTTGGTTCCAAATTCCCTATTATGGGATGGAAGTGGACTGCTCAAAATCCACTTCCCATTCAAATATATTACAAAGTCACGTGGGAATCTAATTTAGTGTCACATTTTTTCAAAATTTGTCATGGAGTTATTCTTCTAATTCACAAAAATATCTACAACCGAGATGCCCCAAGGTTTTCCCAAGATGCCGAGGTAGATATTCTCCTCATAGCTAGATGGTTCGGGGAAGAATTATTCACATATATTAGAGTGTTCAGTAGTATTGCCTCACCCCATGTTCTACCTTTTTATGTCCCAGACAAACTGATGGCTAGGGAGATAGCCTATCAGACATGCAGTGAGGGAGGAATGAGTAAGATACTGAAAGATTCCAAGAAGGCCATTTAGCCTCAATTTCCTGTAACATGTGGAGTATTTGCATTACATGACTTAGGACATGCTTTCAAAGAAGTTGATAATGTATTATCTTTGCAATTATCCAAGTTCCTAGGAAGGCAATATGATCCCTTTGGTATTGTAAAATATTTTAACACAATGGTCAAGATAAGGATATTTACCCATGAAAAAGACCCCTTTGATGATGTTTTCCTATAGAAAAAAACCTTCAAGGAAGTGCACCATATGGCACAAATACTTTTTGATCAAGAAGGTATCCAAAATTTTGATAATTACAGAAAAAAGAGGTTATCTAAGGTCCCATTGGACCAACTACTCATTGAGCTAGTAAGAGATCCTACTCCCAGTGCAAGCATAGGGCAAGACTCAAAAGAGAAATCCAAAACAAGTTCTGAAAATGAATCCCCAGAAAAGTCTGCTGATTAATCTAAAAAAAACATCAGAGAATGAACATAGTAGGAGTGAGGAGTCAATTAAAGGCACAACCCAGTCTACAACAAATTCTGATCAGTAGAATTTACTCGTAAAACAAGCAAAAGCCTCAACTCCCATTACAAAGCAAACAAAGCTGCTTGTAATTTATTTAGAAGAAGAATGGGAAAATTTTAATAAGATACTCAACACAGAGGAAAAAATGTAGATCAACCAACAAACCCACAAGAGACGACTGCAGAAATGGTAATAAAAAGAGTTGTTAGCAGTCAAGAAACAGAGCATATTCCCATTGCTCCCACATCAAATATTGTATTGAGAATAGAGGAAACTCCTCCTCTAGATGTATTCTACACCCCTCAACATAAATCCATCGTTAGAAGACAAAGAAAGAAAAGAAAGTTGGATTCTGTACTCACTCTTGAAGATGAACTTCTGGATATTCTCTGGAAAGACCCATCTATAGATCCATCGGCTAATCTCACTAGACTCTCGCAGGTTGCAGGCACATATGCTTCAACAACCATTGACAAGGTAGCAGAGGTACAACTGCTACTCAAAGAAAAAGAAGATAAAATTTTTTTATTAGAACAACAGTTACAGCAGGTCAGTATCAACCAACAAGTAGAAATGTAGTTGGAAAAAATTCAACAAGATTTTCGGCAAATGCAGTTAGCACATCAGAGTAGTTTAGATGGTAAAGATGCATAGTTACAGAGCATAACAAAACTGCATAAAGACAATCCCAAAATTGAACAGTTTGTCACAAAAGCACTTGGCCTCAATTCCCAGCTTTTA
Organism: Pinus taeda; assembly: GCA_000404065.3. Lineage (NCBI taxonomy): Eukaryota > Viridiplantae > Streptophyta > Pinopsida > Pinales > Pinaceae > Pinus > Pinus taeda. The sequence goes on from APFE031385350.1 coordinate 70,929, forward strand.
CAACAGAAGGAACTATTATTCCAAAATATTTCACAGTGGAATTCACACTACGAATGAGTGATAACATAACAAACCAAGTTGTGGAATTACGACTTGAATATGATTCAATTTTTAAGAAAGTTTCAGACTTCTTAAACTGGAAGAAATCTGAAGAGGGGAAAAGAGCAGACATGCCCAAAATAGATGAACTGCACAAAGAAATCTTATTTGCGAAATGTGATTCTCGGCTTAGAGAGGCAGAACAAGCAATGGAGGATGCGAAACCAGTAGCAAACAGTGTCATCGAATGTGTGAATGAAAATCTACACAATGCTAATTTGGTAGCAGAAACCACTCCTATATTTCTTCCAAAAGCATAACAGCTTCAAGCAGTATGGAAACAGGCAATGGAGGAAAGGGAAGAGGCAATTAGACAGGTAAATAGGTTGAACTGGGAGGCATATTGGCAATACCTAGTGAAACCACACAATCAATGGATGAACTTGAAGTGCCTGATTACTTCCACCGAGAAAATGGTGCCAGCACTCACCAATGTTGTATTCACAGGATAACTAAAAGCTGAAGTCGGCCAACCAACACCCCTTAAACCTATGTCAGATATTTGCGATCTCAAGGACCAGATGTAGGATTAGTCATAGACATATTTTATTTTTGATTTTGTTTATTTTCGCTTAACATGAGGCAGGTCATTTAAACCACCTCATCTATTTTTGTAATTTCTAATTTTAAGTTTCATATATTAGTATTTAAGCCCCTCTCATGCATTTAGAGAGAGGTCAAGAAATTTTATCAAAAACATTCTTCAAAACGTGCATTTGGCCCCCCACTGAGGATGTTTTAGTAAAATTAATGGAATGAGATTTATTTTCTACTTGAGTTTAGCATCTTTTACTGAAATTGCACTTCTGTACTCTTATTTGATGTTAAGTGATTTGAAGGTAGATCAATATTGCTGGAGCACATGAGTAGGACGTATTCAAATGGTACTTATATCTCTTAATGTTTTTTACTTGTGCATCAAGCAATAAATCATTTTTAGTTATTTATGTATGAAAGTTTAAATTCTTAGTTATCATTATTGCACTTTTGTATGATGATGATTTATTCTTTATGCTGAATATATGAATGACTCTTTATGCGATATATCTCTCATATCGTTTCAGCTAAATTTTTATATGAAACGAACATTATCAAATGGGTTCTCTTCTTATCGTGATTGAATGATATTTATTATCAGTTACTTTTAGAAATCATTTTAGATCGCATATATAAACGTTATTCCTGGGATAGTTTTAAATTTAGATGTTTTCTTTGATTATAATCAATTACATATGATAGTTATAAGATAGATTAAGTTTAGAATAAGTATTCACCCAAAAAAACCTAGAAAAGAAAAACATCATCCCATTAGCACAAACATCATAAATAGATTAAGAAACAGGTCCCATCATCCCTAGTTGAAGCCACTATTCCAAACGGAAAAAGAGTTGTCCTAAGGTCTAGACTGGGTGGTTATCCCCCTTGATGGAGTCCTGATTTTTCGAGCCTTCAACAGAAGTCTAACAATAAGCCTTTAAGTGGAGTAGGAGGTGAAGCACTTGCCTCACAATTCAAATTAGACTTCACCCTAATTGCATGCATGGTGAGAACTATAATGGGCAGTGTGTGGTATCTAGATATTTAGGTGCCTCGTTCCATATGACGTGAAGCAAATAATTATTTAGTAGCCTAGAGGATAATGATCTCCATGTGAACATAGAACTTGGGGATGATGGGTGTTACAATACCAAAGGAATTGGTACCATAACCTTTAAGAGGCATTTAGACTCCCATATTCATTTGAAAGATGTCATGTATGTACTTGGGCTAAAGAAGAACCTGATCTTTGAAGCTGTATTGGAGGATAGAGGTTATGATGTTGTTTTCAATACGGGGAAAGCCTTTTTGAGACATGTAGCTCTAAGGCAAGTGAAATAGATTGAAATTAGAGTGAAAAATATCTATAAGCTTGAGGTAGAAGATTGTGTTCCACTGAGTAGCAAGGTAGAGAAGGTGGAAAGTCAAGATGTTCAAGCAATTAGGCATGGGCCCATGGGATACTTACACCATGGGGCCTTAAAAATGATGCAGTGAATTACCATCGGTATCCTGAAATGTACCCTTGACTAGCATGATGTTTTCAAGGGATGTACATAGGGGAAATATGTCAAAACCACCTTCAAGGCCAAGATAGTAGAGACGAAGAAATATTGGAGTGAGTCCACTCTAATGTATGTGGACCATTTTGTACAACGTATACAAAAAAACACATGTATTATGTGATTTTTGTTGATGAATATTCTAGAAAATCTTGGATCTTCTTCATGTGAAAGAAGGATGATGTTTTCTCAAATTTTGTTGAATTCAAAGCATCGGTTGAAAAGGTGACCGGTAAGAAATTGAAAGCCCTGAGAAGTGACAATGGATAAGAATTTGTTTCTAGCACCTTCAATGACTTTTTTGTAAAAGAGGTTATTAGAAGAGAAATGATAGCACCCCATAAACCACAATAAAATGGGGTGGTTTCAAGGAAGAACAAAAGCATAGCAGGAGAAACAAGAGCCATGTTGCATGATCAGGGGATACAATTACACCTATGGGAAGAATCATGCAACACGAAAGTTTATGTGTAGAACAAGAGCCCTCATAGAATACTTGGCATGATCACACTTGAAGAAGATTTCTCTGGGAGGAATACATATGTATACCATTTCCTAATTTTTGGAGATACTGTGTACTGTCGTGTCTCCAAGGATAGAAGGAAGAAACTTGAGCCTACAATTGATATGAGAGTCTTTCTAGGATACACAAAGACATCACATAATTATCAGGTGCATTTTCCCTAACTTAGGGTGACAATGGTGAGGCGAGATGTCAAATTTTATGAGGATAAGGATATAAGATAATCTCTAGAGAGAGAGCTAAGTATCCCACCATATGAGGTGCTTATAGCTCCAAAGGAGGAGACTCAGGTAGAGCTTCAATATGTTTTGGAGTAGCCACAAGTGGAGGAGCATCTAGGAGGCTAGGTTTAGCCACCCACTCAACTAAAATCTTCCAAAGATGGGAGGAATAGAACCAAATAAGTTGAAAGATTGGCATAAGATGCACTGGAGCATGTGGTATCTCCTACATATCAGCATAGGAAGAGGAGGTCACCAGAAAGGTACATTGGTATATGTCTCTCATGAAAGAGCTCATTAAGTCAAAGCCTTCTTCATTTGAGGAGGCAGTCTATACCCTAGTGTGGGTTGATGCCATGGTGGAGGAGTATGAATTCATCATGAAGAACATTGTATGCGAGGTGGTGCCGAGACCAAATAACAAGTCAGTGGTTGGTTCCAGATGGATATACAAAGTGAAGCATGCAACTGATGGGAGCATCAAGAAGTATAAGGCCAGATTTGTGGCCAAATGATTCTCTCAGGTAGAGGGAGTGGACTGTGAGGAAACATTTGCACCACTATCAAGATATTCCTTGATCAAAACCATTCTATAATTAGTTGTGCATATGGGGTGGAAGGTCCACTAGATGGATATAAAGACTGCCTTCTCAATGGTATTGTTTAGGAAGAAATTTACATAGAGAAACAAGAGGGATTTAAGACATATGACAAGGAGACACAAGTGTGTAGACTCAGGAAAGCCTTGCATGGTCTCAAACAAGAACCCTGATCATGGTACACTCATATCGACACATAGCTCCATGGATTGGGCTTCACCAAAAGTGAAGCATATGCCAATCTCTATCACATTATGGTAGAGTACAATTTTGTTATCTTGGTTCTGTATGTTGATGACTTGATACTTACAAGGGATGAGCAATAGATACACTCTTGAAAAGAGGACCTTGCAAGGGTATTTGAGATGAAATACATGGGCTTGATGCATTAATTCCTTGGGCTGGAAGTATGGTAGGGTTATGGTGAGTTGTTACTAAGTCAGGCGAAGTATGCCTCTGAAACACTTTAGAGATTTCACATGGAGAACTGCAAGCCTATGGACACACCTCTAGCTACAAACTGGAGGAAGGTGAGTGCTTCCTCAAGGGAGGAATTAGATGATACCATATATATAAAAATTATGGGATCCTTGGTGTATTTGGTTAACACAAGGCCCGTCATACGTTATGCAATTAATCAGTTGAGTCAAGCCATGGTGAAGCCTAATAAGCTTTATTGGAAGGAAACAAAGCGTGTGTTGAGGTACCTCATAATCACAACCGAGTATGGGTTATGGTATAGGAGGAAAGAGGGAGTGAAGCTCCAAGGATTCACCAATGCATATTGTGCATGGAGTCCTTTAGACAAGAAAAGTGCTTCAATTGATATCTTCAGTGTTGGGTCTACAACTATTTCCTGGTATAGTAGGACAAAGTTCTGTGGCACTCATCTTAGCAAATGATGAATACATGGCTGCAAGTAAAGCAACATGTGACGCCATATGGACGAGGTAAATAATTGTGGGTATTTTTAGTCAAGATATGGATCCGATAATGATTTATTGTGATAATTAGAGTTGTATCAAACTCTCTGAGAATCTATTATTTCATGACAGGTCCAAGCACATTGATATCAGGTACCATCGCTTGCGGGATTAGGTGTAGAGGATAATTATGATGCTATAATACATTCGAACCTAGGATACGGATGTAGATATATTGACAAAGGAATTTTCAAGAGAAAAAATTGAATTCCACAGGTGCAAGATAGGGGTGGTTCAAAATCCCTTTCTTGCTAAGAGGGAGTGATAGAAATTGTAGCTAAAAATGCTAAATTTAACTTGTGCCTTAGTCAACTTTAGCAATTTGATTTTCCACTTCAGTAAGATGACTTGGATTGTAGTTGGCTTGTGTGACATGGTGTTGTCTACTAGTTTACTCAGTAAATTCGAGTTATAGGCTAGAAAGAGTTGTGCATGTAGTGATTGCTAAAATTTAGCAATCTAGTTTAGTTATTTTTAGTTTTACTCAATTAACTGAGCTCAAGTACCTAGTTGAGTCAGTGGAAGGTTAGTTGAGTAGTAAAAATATTATTAACTCAGTGATCTCTCAGTTAAACTAGTTAGTCAACTAAAAATAGCCTAGACATGCATGGAATCGAATTGCCAATCTGGAGTGGAGGAAAAGGAACACTATAATTATCAATTGGATACTATTTGAGTGTACAAGCTTGGATGTTAAGAAAGTGAATCGCTCCTTGGGAATTAAAGCAAGAAAAAATGAGGAAATTCCTATATTTTAGGAGCTATTTTCCTCAAGGATTGCACAAGGAATTAGGAGAAAGATGGAGCCTTGAATTGGCTAAGTGTTGGAAAGAGTGGGATAGGCAAAAGGAGAATAGGTTTACAGTGCATGGTGTGCTTCAGATTCAAAGAAAGACATTGTAGTAGTTTCTCATTCTCATTTGATTAATGAAAAGAAACAGAGGGGTTTTTGCCAGTTTGTTCCCCTATAAAATCATTGTGTTCTTGTAGTTTTATTGGTTGCATGTCATTGAATGTGTTTCTAAATTGTGACTTCCATTCTGCAAAATAGTAGAGGAAATTTGTAATTTCTTGATTTTAGTTTGACTTCATCAGTAGTAGAAAAATTCTATTAATCTCTATAGCCTGACTGTCATATATATCATTGCTAAATCACATTTTCTTCAAATGGTGCTATCATATTGTTGTTATCTCTTAACAAGGAAAACTACCCTATTAGGGTTTATGTCTTAACAAGGGATTTTCAGTTTTTGAACAAAGGTTACTATCATGATTGAATAAATATCATTATCATGCATTAATGATGCACACACACTACCAATTATGTGATTATCACTACCAATTCATCATTGTCATAGTCATCAAGAGTATTTTCCCATTGATATATAAATCTGAATGTTATATAAATCAAAATTTCATTTTTCATGAGTTAAGATTACTGGTAGGCTACAAGATCGCTATAAAGTTTCAAAATCACTGTCTTTGTGGTACAAAGATATATATATTACAAGCTATAGCACTACATGCATGCAATTGGAATTTGAATTATAGAGAAGTGATTCATATGAAAAATGTGAGCCATCATAGAACATCGAGCCACTTATAATGAAGTGCAAGCACATATGATGAATACTAAGCCACCAAATATAATCCTATCACTAAAACTAAATGTGAGATAAATGTTATTAAACCAGCTCACAAAAAGATATAAAATATAGATCAATGCCTTAGAATTCAGCCTCTTCTAGGGGGAAACCTCCTTTACATTACATAAATGAAAAATTCTTGGATGATACAAATGAAAAGACCTCCTTTCTATATACAGGAGTCTAAGGGGTCATAATATAATTAGAGTCGACATAACAATAATAATGTAAGGGAACAATAATAACAATAGTGGGCTTCTATGGGGCACAATAGTAACAATATGGGCACTACATGCGTACATCAATATAATAAGGGGGTTGTACTAATAACAATAAGGGGTTACACTAGTAGTATAGGGGCCTAACATGCCCCTCTCCTTCAAAAAGCGTTGTCCTCAACGCTTGAGTAGTTCTTGATGCTTTTGTATAAAATTCTTGTCCTTCCCTGTGGAATCTTCAGCTGGTAAGTTCTTCCACTTGATGATATACTCTGAAATTGATCGTTTTCGTAGCTGTCGGGTTCTTGTTTCTGTGACTGTTGCAGGTTCCAATATGATTTTTCATTCCTCTTCTAACAATATTGTTTGAATTGGGATATTTTGCAACTTTTGAATAAGTGGCTGTACTTCTTCATCCTTCTTCCATTCATCCCTTGCTTCGTTTATCCAATCTGGTTGGATAATAGAAATAGCACAAAACAGTGCTTCCACATCCTCATCC
>APFE031385350.1:77838-92646 GCA_000404065.3 Pinus taeda
ACCTTTTTCTTCTTGATATGTCCTTCTATATTTAGAGTTTGAGGAGTGGTAATTTCTTCCAATCCTTTACAAGATATGTTCAGATTCATTTCTTGATGCTCGATGTGATCTTTCACTTCTTGAACATTTTTCTTCTTGATATATCCTTATATCTTGATAGTTTGAGGAGTGGTAATTCTAACCAATGAATTACAAGATATGGTTGGATTCATTTCTTCTTTCTCGATGTGATCTTTCACTTCTTGCACCTTTTTCTTCTTGATATGTCCTTCTAACTTTAGAGTTTGAGGAGTGGTAATTCTTGCCAATGCTTTACAATATATGGTCTGATTCATTTCTTCTTTCTCTGGGGTTGGGTCCTGGCATATATCCTCTTCTTTTGATATTTCTTGATCCTTTTGTTCCTCCTCTTCATACTCTATGTAAAATAATTTATTCTCAGCACACTTATGACCTTTAGTGCATTTTCTATCACAGTTGTAACAAAGCCCTTTTTCTCTATTTTCTTCCAATTGTTGTGGTGTAACCATCGTAGGTTGTGGAAGGCTAGGAGAAACAACACTTCCATCTTTATAGTTGTGAGGGGTAGACTTCCTTGTTTCCATAATTTTACTTTCCACTATGTAACAAAGCCCTTTTACTCTTTCCAATTTATTGTGGTGTTGCTCTAAAGAAGGTGTTTCTCTTTGTATCCTCATAATGTGCTATCATTTCCTCTGTGAAAATTGACCATGTAACAAGTTGTTTACGAGAACAAATCCCTTTATACCATAAAAATTGATCCGGTTCTAACTATGAAGATGCAATACATACCTTTTGTCACAGTGGTACATCATGTAGATCAAAATATTGCTCCATCTGAAGTATCCAATTTACCGGATCCTTGCCATCAAACTTCCTCATATCGCCTTTTCTTGATTTTAGGAGTTTGATATTGAAATGACTATAACTCTATAATTTCGGCTCTTCCAATTCTGAAATTGCGACATGTAGTAACGCTCTATGTCCTCTTTCCAATGCCACCAGTCTAATCGAATTTAGATTCTCCAAGAAAGAGTTATGCACAATCTTCTAAGATGACTTGATTATATACCTTTTCAGAAGAGTGAACTTGTAGGAAGTGTCACGTGTCACTATTTCGACCTTTAGGATCTAAAAAATATACACAGGAAACTACAATCCATCCTCTTTCTATAACTTCTTATGAAATTTCAATTTGATGCTCAAAACAAAAGTTATGACTATTTTCCCCAGGTCACCTGTTTGGAATGTAATTCGGGAGTTTGCAAAAATGCCAACTTCCTCAGATAATATCTCCGCAAATATAGTGCGAAAAGATCTAAAATTCGGACCTACGGTTCAAACGATTTTGGCCCAAATGGGTTTTTTTCTTAGCATCTGAAACTTCGTAGAAAAAAAGTTATAGCGCAAATGCCATGATGACCTGTTTCGAGCAGCAAAACCCTAGAATCCAAAGCTCTCATACCAAATGTTATGAAACCAGCTCACAAAAATATAGAAAAGATAGATCAACACCTTAGAATTCAGCCTCTTCGAGAGGGAAACCTCCTTTACATTACATAAATGAAAAATTCTTGGACGATACAAATGAAAAGACCTCCTTTCTATATATAGGAGTCTAAGGGGTCATAATATAATCAGAGCCGACATAACAATAATAATGTAAGGGCACAATAATAACAATAGTGGGCTTCTATGGGGCACAATAATAACAATAGTGGGCTTCTATGGGGCACAATAGTAACAATATGGTCACTACATGGGTACATCAATATATTAAGGGGGTTGTACTAATAAGAATAAGGGGTTACACTAGTAGTATAGGGGCCTAACAAAAAATACCACAGATTATAGTCGAGCCTCTATGATTTAGCACAAGAAACATACTATAGATTATAGTTGAACATCTGTGACATAGTGTGAGCAACATACATCGGAATATAATCGAACCTCTAAGGTGTAATGATGCCAGTATAGAATTCATAGAATAACTTGAGTCATTTTATAGAGAAAATCCATGCCTCGATCGAACCATGTTATAGTGATAGAGAAAATCTATAGAGAGAATCCATTGTAGAGACATGTAGCAAGATCCATCAAAGTGGAATGAAGTTCATCACATAGTAGAGAAAAATAATTAACCATGTAAATATATGAGCCAAAGAAGAATAGATATGAACCTCAAAAATAAACTATGAACCACAGGAAAAAGGAATCTAAAATTCTCATTAGAACCATTCTAATTATACATCCAATATGACTAACTCAATTGGGTATTTATTGTGATTTACATATGGGAAATGTCATGTCTCTTAGATGAGACAAATTGACCTATTTAAATATTCAAATTATGTTTTCCCTCCTTGAATATAGTGAACCCATAATATTGGAGAGAAATGCCTTAGATTTCAAATTTTTAAAGATATAATTTTTCTTTGACCATTGATAATAATTATTTTGATAAATTGAATTCTTATTTGGGGCATGTTGGGCTTCTTCTATGCTTTTAGGGTTTCTATGGGAAATTCATCCCATAGCTACCTAAATTTCAACAGTCCCTCTTAGTTAGGGAGAATTTTCCATTTGCATTAAAAGTTCTCATCTTGGATGACGTGTCTCAATATAAGAAGGCAGGTAGTAGAATCACTATTACATCTCATATTGTCTCATAGAAGAAGAATAATGCACAATCAAAGGTAGTGGATACCCATCCTCAAACCATACTAGTATCCAAGTCAAATATCATGACTTTCATCTCAGCTATATCATAAAGAGATTCATCTCATCACATCTCATATTAACTTAACTCCTTCGATCATAAATTTATTAATGATGTCTCTATCTAAAGAATAAGAATAATTATAGGGGATCTTTGACTACTACCCTATATCCATGGAAAACAATGGAAATTAATCTTCCACCCTATATCCAATCAACAATAGGTACAATACGATTCACCATGAAGGGTAAGGATCAAACCTATCATATTGTCTTTTGATCTTTCCATCCCAGTGGTACAACACCTACATCCCATCACTTAATCACGATACCACTTACCATAAATTGTAAGGATCACAACTATCTCAATTCTCCTCACCTATTGGATAGATGGGTGGAAATCCCAACAAACCCAACTTGTGGGTAGGATGCACACCAAGGTATACTCATAGAATCAATATTACATCTCATATTGTCTCATTGAAGAAGAATAATGCACAATCAAAGGTAGGGGAGGCCCATCCTCAAACCATACTAGTCTCCAAGTGAAATATCACGACTTTCATCTCAGCTATATCAAAAAGACATTCATCTCATCACATCTCATATTAACTTGACTCCTTTGATCATAAATTGAATAATGATGTCTATATCTAAAGAATAATAATCATCATAGGGGAGCTCCGACTACTATCCTATATCCACGAAAAACAAGGGAAATTATTCTGCCACCCTATATCCAATCAACAATAGGTAGGATACGATTTACCATAAAGGGTAAGGATCACAACTATCTTATTGTCTGTTGATATTTCCATCCAAGTGGTAGAACACCTACATCCCATCACTTAATCATGATACCACTTACCATAAATGGTAAGGATCATAACTATCTCAAGTCTCCTCACCTATTGGCTAGATGGGTGGCAATCCCAGGAAGCCCAAATTGTGGGTAGGATGCATACTAAGGTATACTCTACCACTCCCAATGGTGACAATAGGCAGGATACTACTTACCATGAAAGGTAAGGATCAAAAATATCCTATTGCTAGACAATAGGTAGGATACTACTTTCCATGAGAGGTAAGGTTCACAACTCTCCTATTTACCAGAAATCCCTCTACCCCATGAGATATATGACTCAATTCCTTACCCTATGAACTTAAACAAGGGGGGGGAGCATAGGTCAGTGTCCTTGATCAATTGTGACCACTTCCTCTCATCAGTTCCTTCACTAGGCTTATAATTGTTAGTCCTGGCCATAGTGCATGACACCTAGAGAATATCGGGTCACTCACAAACCTACATGCTACAACACAAGGATCCAATTGGCTTCTTGCTCAGCAATCAAAATGTGATGGAGTCTCATTTCTCCTTTCTACACCATATCCCAGATATAGATCTCAATGTTCCTAGACCTATTATAAAACACAATATTCTCATGTCGGATCCCAAAATATGTCATAGTATATCATAGTCATGCCCAACATAAGCTCCAAAAAATCTCCAAATATATTTCTCAATCATAATGTCTCGCAAACAAACCATGCTTAAAATAATGCACACTCCCTCTCAAAGTAACAAATTTCTACGCCAAGAAATCATACAAGAAACTAGGGCAGACATAGGAAACATTCAAATGTGCTCTTCTAGAAAACAACATTCTCAGCATCCATGTATCCATAAAGTCTCACGTATTTGAAAATGTGTCTTAGTTCATTAAAGTATACATTGTCTAGGTATCCCAATACCATTTGTGCAACATTCCAATAAACACATCCACACACTATATGGATCAAAGAACATACTACAAATCAAGAATCCATCTAGTTTTTGGCTCATCATGGGATTCCATCAAAACTATATCTAAAGGGATGCTCTCTGAATTGCTTCAATATAAACCATCTATGACAACATGATCCCCTTAACAAGGAAGTCATTATAATCTCTCTCTCTCTCTCTTATAAATCTATTGACGATGTTCGAAATCTGTCAACCAAGGGGGTCTCCCCAATGTGAAGTCCCAATTAGACGTCACATCGTTTGGAATTGGAGCCCCATCTAAGATATCAACCTAAATTCAATGCATTCTTATATATTTTCCTTGGCCCTAACTTTCAGCAAGAGAGAGGAGTGAAAATGTACCTTCGAAAAGCAAGGGGGTGTGCCTGGTGAGTGTTCGGTCGTATGTGTCAAAGTTATTTTACTGCATAGGGGGGAGAGAAGTGAGCCTCTAAGAGAGGGGTAAGTACCACCCTAGTATAGACACACATAAACAAGAAAAAATCATTTGACATCCAATGGAATAGTCGACAAATATGCGACGGTCCTTGCAACCATTACAACAAGAAATATTTGTCTAATATCTAGCAAAACTGTCCACGAGGATGCAACAATGATAATAAACATTACATCACATTCTCAATATGATAAGTACCAAAATAACCGAAATAGTTCAACTACTTTAGCACATATGAAAGAAAACATGAATTGTAAACATTCACATAATATTCTTACAAATATTCATAATCCATGCATGAAGAACGTGTTGGCCATGAGGCTTCTGATATTAAGTAAAAGTTCCAAGACACATGTACAAACTAAACACCACTAACTCCAATAGTGGAGTGTTGGAGCCACTCCTTGCTCCCCAAAAGAACTAGCCTGTCTCTCTAATGCCTTGTGGGAGGAGCCAAGGAGAGAATTCCCTTTCTCATATAATGAGGGTGTATATGTAACCAATGGGGTGATGCTTCACCTCCCTTGTGAATCTTTGACTGCCCTCATGACTATTTGACTTCCTATGAATTTTCAATTTTACATGACTCTTCATCTTCTGTATATGTCTTTTGGACTTCCACTTTATAATACATTTTCAAATAAGAAATTACATAATCTAGAAGAATGATGTGGAATATTATGACTCATGTCATCACATGGCATGACACTATTGATAAGGACTTCTTGATGACATGGCAATGTCGAGCCATTCTTGTTGCTCCTTTGTCTTCAAAAATAAATGTGCAATGATTCATCTTCATGAGAAATATCCTTTGTTCTTCATATCCACCCTCCAAAGGGTTGTGAATTAGATTGAGTCTTCATGCAATCCTAATCTTTGATATTTTGTTGTAATCTAGTATTCCCTCATCTTCTCTCTTGATGGTCACCTTATCTCTTCAGCTCCATATGTGTATTTTAAAATTTCCTCCTTCTCCATCTCCTTCTTCATCATCTTGCCATAACTTGATAGAGTTCCTACACCTCTAATCCACTCACAAAAAGATGACATCAATCCAATAAACCCCTAGTCTAAGATGTTGCATGATGATCCACTGACTGAGTCGGAACCAAGTGGTAGAATGAGGGAGAGGCTTAGTGATTGCACAATTTCACAACTTAGGTAGTCAAGGGTCATGATTAAGCCTTGATATTGTGCAATACATAGTTTAGGCTTGGACTCAGCAAAAATATTATGCAGTTGGGGAGCTTAAGGAGCCAGGCTGAGGGCTTGAAAATTTATTTTTCCCATTGTGTAATTTTGGAAGATCAAGAAGCCCACGTGATTGAGAAATTGTTCAGTTCAAGAGATGACTGCTGAGGCTTGAGCCTTAAGACTACACAATGTGTAGTTTAGGCTGGATTGTGCAGGTAGATTGCACAGTTTTGAGGCTCAGTGAGTTAGGTTGCAGGTTTCACATTGTTTCTATCAACTGTGTAGTTTTGGGAGGCATAGTAGACTTGGTGATTACATAGTTGTGCAATTAAAGAGCTCAGGGTTTGAGCTTGATCTAAGACACTGCGTAGTGCGTAGTTGGGGTCGAGCTGGAGGGCTGAATTGTGCAATTTTGGAGGACAAGGATCAAGCTTGAGCACTGAAAATATGCAATGTGTAGTCGTGGAAGGAAGGAATTGTACATTATGCAGTGTCAAATGACAGGGTTGTAGATTGAGGGCTGGGACTATGCAATGCACAATGTAGGAAGGCTGAATGAGGCTAATTCACTGAGAATTTTCTGAAATTTGGCTAAGTGCGGGATCAGTGAAACTGATGCAAATAGTGATAGGACTTAACTATGATCACATACTTAGAGTGCTTGATGTCACAACATAGATCATATGTAACACATAAAAAACATAATTCCCTCAGTGCATCAACCTTTACAACAAGTTTGACACTAGATATACACTTTGTGATGATGGTGACAACACTTGTGCATCGGTGCTTAAACATTTGGAAATGAGTGCGACAGAAGTTTACCTGGTACATTTTCATGAAGAATCTAGGGAAACGTAATGTAGTGTGATTCTTCGTTACTTGATAACAATTTGTGGAGTATTTTTATTTTTCTTATTATCTTAATATTCTTCTTCTTCTTAATAATTCTTTTGTGTGTCCTTCATCAAACTGCTACCAAAACATAATAACAAGAACAGAATATGTTGGCTCTTTGTGAGGGCCAAAACCTCTCTTCTCTTGGGAGGAAAATCCTTTCGTGAATTTCTCTTATTGAAGTTTCTCTTGATCAATACCAAACCCTAGAGCCCTCACAAATAAGATACTCCAAGAAACAATCAAGTCCTTGTTAAGATTTCTTCCTCTTGCAACACGTTTTCTTCTTCCTTTTAGCACTTCTTCCCGACAATTGTTACAAACTCGGGGAAGCAACAATTCAAACCTAATTCTATGCACATGTGAGTTATTCTCCTTCAAAACTATTTTATACTTTATTTTCTTGCATACCCTTCTTCCACACTTGAGAGAGAGGTCTTGTAGGTCTAGTTTAGAGCTTAAACAAAGAGATGTATGTGACTGTGATAGTGCAGCTGTGATTACTACAGTCAACCCTCCTTCACTAGCACGTGTGACTGTGATAAGCTTTAGATCAGCCCTAATTACTTCTCTCTTCTTCCTTTCTCCTTCGCTTGAGTGAGAGGCACTTTAGATGTATGATCTTTCCCCCAATGATGAGGTTTGTGGTACCCTGGTAGAGGGCTGCTATAACAACAGAAAGACCCTTTCCTCCTTTGTACATGTAACTGTTTTCTTCCCTAGAAAAATTTCCTAAACTTCGTTGAGTTTCCTCCTTCCTTCGCTACACTTTTGGAGAGCATTAGATTTCCCTTACCTTCCTTCTTGGCTTATCTTATTCATTGATTTCATAGCTTGCGTTATATTTTCTTGGAGGGTGAAATGACTCTTATATATAGGAGTCTGCTCCTTCTTTTAAATCAACTTGAGGTTGACTAGCTGACTTGAGGCCGACTTGACTTTTATTCTTTTGATTTCTTCCTCTTAGGATTTTGTTTCTTGGATAAGACTTGTGAATTTTCTTGGATGACTTCTTATGACCCTAATACATATTCATACAAGGTGTAAGATGCCCTTAAGGTCTTCAACCTTTTCTTTTGTCTATTTGACTCACCTATAATACTTTAGCTAGACTTACTTCAATGAGCAAGAAACTCATTGACATATATTATAAACATAATATTTATTTTCTTGAATAAGTACAAATATCAAAAGTACATTTATGAAGACTGAACCTAGTTACATTTCCTTCAACACTTCCTCTTAAGTAAGGAGGTATTCATACAACATTACATGTGTTTAGTTATTATCAATCTTGAATAATTCACATTAGAGAAACCAGATTGGCAATCCATCTCTTATAGCATGATATCCATCAGCATTGTCATAGTACAAGGCCTTGACTAACAACTCCATCTCTTTACGATACCATGAGCGACAATGTTGGCGAGACCAATGATTTATAGACACCTTCATCATTTTCTCTCAAGGTACATACCCACCCGGGTGTTCTCCGAGTATGGCCTTCTAAGACTATTCTTATCTTAGGTTCCTAGCCCTCAAAGAATATCGGTCCTCTTGCCTACTCTTGTCTTGGATGCCCTACACATCCTCAAAGTGTATTGGATGCCAGATGATTACCTAATCCTCCCATTCTTTCTTTCCAGCTGAAGATAAGAATGTTGTGTCTATATTGTGTCTACATTTCCATTCATGACCTTCATCTAGACTTACATCTATTAGTATTGGTCTAGTGCATAACCCATGAAATGGAAAACACAATTGTCACTCCTTTGTAATCAGGGGTGATCCAAAACTCTCTCTTGATTAGGGACCTATTAGAGATCCCTCTTAACTGGGGACTCTTTCCTTCATCAACAACTTGTTCTTCATGGGTCCTTCAACTACTTGATCTCCTTCCTTTCTTGATGTCATGAAGTCTTTGTTCGAACTTCTTCTGGGTAGGGCACCATCCATTGATCACTTTCCTCCCTAGTTTTTCATGTCATTTCTTCCTTTGAGGAAAGTGGCTTTCATGTCATACATCAGTTTTTTTTGTCATATTGGTTACTTCTTTGTCATCTTGTCCATGCTTTAGAATATTCTTCTCATTGTTATCCGGGAATAGTGTCCACTAGGATGCTACTATTCCCACTAAGATGGGTGGCTATCTTAGAAACAAACAATCAAAGTCTACTATTGTTTCCTTTGATGAAAATAGACAAGAGGAGAACTAAGAAGACCAACTTGAGTCTTGTGCTTGATTCCCTCTCCTTCTTGATAGAGCTTTTCCGCTTCTTCTTTGTCTACCCAGCTTCAAAAGAACCTGTGGAATCACAACAACATACTACTATCGAAGAAACAAGGATCTAAATTCATAAATAATACAGGATCAGATGTATATTAACCATAAAAACGCATATATAAACAAGTACACAAGAATATGGAAGGAAACAAGAATAGCTTTATTAAGATGAAAAGTAGAAAGAGGATTACAACCATGTGCTCTGACCCAGCATCATCCTCCAGCTAGGAAGCCCTTCTTCACCTCAAGCAAAGCTTAGATAAACCAAACACTGTGAATGTACACCAGAAAAACACAAAACCTTCTCTATAAGATACAAAATTCCAACTCTGGATCTCTGTGATGGGGATCATATATAGTGATTACAGAGAGGTGAGTCAATCTTCTAGGATCTTGATTAGTGTCCTCTCTCTAATAGTTCCTGCTTCCACTTGGAGAATGATGATCTCTTACTCATCCCTGGTCGAAAATAGAGAGGCAAGTGTTAGAGGGGAAGCTTATGGAAGATTCCATGATCTTCCACCTCGCATTTTTGTCCCTGCCATTTGTCCATTCCCGACCATCGTACCCTACAGAAGTGAAAATCAGTATGCATCGCACCTTGTTCACTGGGAAGGTGATATGCATCACGCCCCCTACATTAGGCTTTCAATATGGTCCATTTTTGACCATTTATGAGCAATTTTCAGTGGAGAACTTCTTGGAGATGATGTAATCAGTTGACCTTGTTCCTTTAGGCGGTGAAGCAAAACTTTTAGGGACTTAGGAGCCCTCAGTTTATGGAAATTTATGATTGGGGTTGAAGTTCCAAAAAATGTCTATAACAGTTTCCGCCTAAAGCATGAGGTCGTTAATCTTTATGATGTCGGGTGAAATGCTTTACTATGAGGATATGAAGTTTTTCTGAGCTGGGAGGTGACCTGTAATAAGATACAATACAATACATTATTTTGACAAAATTTTTCATGATCTAGCTGAGGCGGGCATTCCCATGCTCAGCTTTATAAATTCATTTTCATATACATAGGACAGACAATCGTCTGTGTGACAGACTGATTATATGGACACATCATCCTTTGATTTGGATGATTATCTGTTCAGCAATGATGTATACTTGATGCTTTTATATTCCTGAATATATTGTAGCCCGGATGGATGAAACTAGATCCGGGGTCTTCAAAACTCGTTCAATCTTCACTCAGAGTACAAGTCGATCCATGTGAAAAAATTTATGGAGTCGAACATGTAAAGACATCGCCTGATTACCAGCCAATGATGTAAGTTGTTAACAGGCATGAGAGGAATCACCAATAATGAAAATGACCCTCAAGGTACTGTAGTATAATTCACGTGGTGTGAAAAGGGACTTGGCGTCGAACACCACGTAAAATCTCTCGGTCGAAGGCCATTGATCTAAACCTGTCGCTGAAAGTGAGAAACTTGCCATTGAGACATGCAAGCTTCAAAGTACTGAAAGGGTTGTTCCTAAGTCAACTTCTTGGATAATGAGTTGATGTCGACAAGAAGCAACCCGTCGTAGGAGGGCCTTAATGAATCCCACATCAATGACACGGAATGAAGCAAATGATTTTGGAGGTGAAAACAAACTGACGATACAAGGTTCAGGGTGGCGGTCATGAAGGAATGAAGCATGAATGTATTGCAGTGGGGGAGACATAGATGAATTGTCTGAATGAATTCTCTTGAACATATCGGCACACTGACGATGGATTGGTAGCGTTAACCCCAAAGATGGATGGTGTGACAGACCAATGGTGATGATAGTGAACGGAACAACCCAACCCGGCATGGATGCAGAAGGAAAGTGTCATGTTCAAGAGCGACTTGCTACCAATAAAGTTTCTTCAAGTTTTCTTCCCAATTTTCCCCAATCATTGCTCACCAGTACCTCTTTATTTTTGTCAAGATTGAGGAGGATAACATATGCTTGTTCTATAATCCGCCCTTCAGGCGAACCCGTCGCTATATTTTAGCGAGCCTAGCGACAGTGAAACTCGTTCTCGTCCATTTGGACGAGTTTGTCGCTATTAGGTTTTAACGAGTGTAATGAAAAAGATAACTCTATCTCTTTCAATTTTAGAGAGTGTGAAAGAAATTAAAAGGAGAATCCAAAGATTCTTTTTCGTTGTATAATCTCTTAAGTCTGAAAAAGCGTAAAATAATACAAACGGGATGAATCTTCGATAGTTTTAACGAGCTGAACAAGACAAGCACTCGATCTTTTTTTGTAATAATCCCTCAGGTCCAAAAAATTAAAATCTATAGGAGGGATAGCACTTCCGATGCCTTTAATGAGTCGGAGAGGCCAATCGCTCACAATCTTTTCATATTTTACGAGTCAGGTGAAAAGAGCTTAAAGAAGACTTGTTTTCGAGGAATGAGTGATGGTTTCAGGTAGCAGCTGATTCCAGGTAAGATTTGGAATTTTCCAATCATGGTAGTGTCACAAGGATGGCTAAAAAAATCACTCTTCGCAGATGTTCCTCGAAGGGTAACAATAATATGGGGGTGAATGATCGGCTAAAAACAGAGTGGAAGGTGATGGCGAGAACACGACCAAGGCTCAAAAGCTGCGATAAGGCATTCACAATGGTATTTACTGGTCATTTTTAAATGAGCTTAAACACTGGGGAAACATTTTCTCATGACTTATGTTTATTTTTTAACGACTTGAACTATGCGCCTAAAACTGCGCGTGGAGGTTTATTTTTAACGAGCTCGAACTCTGCGCAACATGCTCACCAGTCGTATGATGAATGTATCATTCGAGATGCTATTTTGAAGTGGCTTACATCTCTCAAGCTTTGCCACGATCCTTTCTTTATGCAAGTTAGGAAACGACTAGCCTTACGGGTTTAAAGGGTTAGAGGTCCTACAAATTTAAAAAATAAATAGCCTCTCTTCACTTGCACGCGGAAAGGTTTGCATGCCCCCAGGTATAGCGAAAAATTTCTAGGTTACCAAGAAAGTTCTATCCACATAGCAGATAAAATGCTTCCTCGGCGATGTCTATCGAAATAGACAAAGGTGAATGGCGCAGACGCATTCCACTCACATAACTTTAACGAAGGTATCTTATTCCATCATGTTCCCATTTTCCTGTGAGGACGGGTTTTCCAGACTAGTCATATATACCTCGCGAAAATCCACTCTATACCTAAGTTTTTCCTGCTGAAACAGACCAGGGTGCATGCCCCCTGGGTTTCAGTCACATCTTTCTGAATCACTCGCGCTCATCAGGTGGACGGACTAGAAACCGATGAGACATTTCTTGCATGAAAAGACCATTTAGGGATGGCATTTGACTATTTGCGATGTGTGAATTAGGGAATGACATTTGGTCTACGAGCTAGACCATTCTTGTGGGAAACAAATTACTCTAAAGAGTGAGGAGACGATGGCTCCCATGCAATAAATATAGTCGCATCCAAGGAGTAGATTATAATCTAAAGGTCCTTGAACTACCATAACGTTCATGTGAATAGATTTCCTTCTCAAAGTAATGGGCACATTTGGAAGGATCCCTAAAGGTCGACTGGTTCCTTTGTCGAAGCCTGTCAGATTTCTCATTTCAGGAAAAAGCGATGGTCAACCAAGCGCTTTCCAAGTAGTTGAGGAATGGATACTCACAGAAGCCCCTTCATCGATGATGGTACCAACCATGACCATTCTGTAAGCTTGTACAATGATTCTGAATGGTACACTAGCTGGTAAACGGGGTCTACCTAGTAGATTCCAGTCAAAGGAAACGAGTAGGTTGCATGGTGGTGGGACCGAATAGATGGCCGGATATGACTCTAATGAACTTCCTTCCTGCGATAAAGGAACGGGAGGACTGCCCCCAAGTTCATCGGAATCTGTGTTTATGAAAAGAATTTGAACGGTGTCGTTCTCTTTCTCTTCAGTGACGGTATCATTCGAAGATGAGCACTCTAAAGGCAAAACCGGGTCAACTGCCATCTCGACCTTTTGACTTTCGTCTGGTATGGATTCAGAGGGTTCATTTTCAATGATAGATGTTTCGACCAACCACAATGACGAGCCGGCCGGATTTTCAACCGGTGGAGGACTTTGCAAGAGTTTTTTATATCCAGGAGGAAGCCGTAGCAGTGAAACAGGACGGTCATCCAAAACTCTTTTAGCGTCGTCAAGGAAGGGACAACGGTGGATGGCATGATTGCCTTCACACAACTTACAAGGAAATTTTGGATTCCTTTTTTGTCCATGTGCTTCACTTTCACTGGTTGATGGTGTGCATTCAACATGATCATCAGAGGTTTATGCCATCGGATGGTGAAAACGAGGAGACCAGTCCCTTAAGATCCTAGGGATGCAGGGACAATCTCGGTGATAGGGTCTCCATTGCAAATGACACAAGGAGATTTAGGTTTCGACGGTGCGATGTGATGATTTTCGCTAGATGATGCTTGGTTGCCCCCTTTCGATTTTGGTTCCTTTTTCTTCTTTTCCTTTTTCTCTTTTCGCTTCTTCTTCTTCTCAATTACTTGATTTTTAGCTTTATTGGAATTATCAAGCGAAGAGGAAGGAGGAGAGGGAGAATCAGACGAAGTAGAAGGTTGGGAGGCAACTCTAGTGTCATCTAGTTGCTGACTTGATTGTTCAGGAATTACGGGATTCTGAACGACAGAGGTAGAGAAGAGCCAGATAGACAAACCAATTGTCAACCCCGGAAGCGACAAAGTGGCCATATGGGGTGCACCAACATCTCCCCAAGAGGAGAAGGGACTAGGATTTCCTCCAAGGGGAAATCCTTGGTTGGTAGACTCCATTTTCTCAACCTAAAGACCAACAGGGGAATTTGTGATGTTATTCCGATTAAAATAAATTTTAGACGCTTTAACACAACTTGTTTTTTCAATTTTAAAGTGTCGAGAAAAAGCAAAAGATGACTCTAGTCGCCTTCGATATTTATTGAGCCTGAAGTGACAAGCGCTCAGAGGACCTTTTCCTTTACGGAGTCTGAAAAGGAGCAAAATGGACTTCTCTGGAGATCTAGGCAGAGAGGATTACCAAACCAATCGCAAAACTGCAGAATACTTTTTACGGTATGAAAGTCAATCTTCTCGAATATTGTGTTCAGTGCATTGCGATTGATAGGGCGACAGACACGGCTTCTTAAGGATAAAGGATGCAGCCTATTGTGGTCTCCCAATATATACTCGACGGTACGTGGGAGCACAAGTCCGTACTGGCACTTGTTGTCTTAGAGTGGAGGAATCACCCAACCAACACTGAAAACAACAGTTACCAGGTTTTACGACATCGGAATACGTCTCTAGCCTAGACCTCTAGATGTTGTGTGTTAAGTTCCAAAGCATTGTTAGATTCATTAAATTTATTTTAAGTTGATCTTGCTTAACAATTTGCCTTTCAGGTTCACCGTGTGATGTGTATATAATTCCTAAAATG
>APFE031385357.1:0-10227 GCA_000404065.3 Pinus taeda
GTGGGGATTAATAGAAAAAGAAGCTTTTGATCAGATAAAGCAATCCATCATCAATGCCCCCTCCTTGATTACTCCAAACTTCTCTAATCCTTTCACATTGTACACTATCGCATCCGATACTTCATATGCAGCAGTACTTACCCAACTGAACGATCACAACTTGGAGGCACCTATCTCATTTTTTAGCTCAAATCTTCAGGGTGCAGAGTTAAACTATTCTGATGTGGAAAAACAAACCTTTGCTGTGTTCAAAGCAGTTAAACATTATAGACCCTTCCTCCTAAAAACCCATACTAAAGTAATAGTTCCTTTTTCAGCTGTTAGGCAACTATTAATGCAAAGAGAATTGGGTGAAAAAAGGGCTAATTGGGTCACAACACTTCAAGAGTATGATTTAGACATTAGGCCAGCAAAGATTGTTAGAGGCCAAGGTTTTTGCAGGATATTGGCAGGAGCTTCCAACATTCCTGAATCAAGCGACACTGGTCCAACTGAAGAAATCAATCAGAAAAGTGACACTGATTCAGAATCCCAATATGCAGATTGGATATTTTATTTAAAGAATGGTTATGCTCCTCCTCATTTATCTTACAAAAGCAAAAGGGCCATCAGATTAAAAGCAAAGAGTTTTTCACTTGTTGATGATGTGCTTTTCAAAAAGAATTATGATTCTATCTTGCTAAGATGCCTTGAAAAAGCTGAAGCCCAAAAGGTGTTGCAAGAGTTACATGATGGACCAGCGGGAGGACATTTTGGAGCTGACACAACAGCTCACAAGATTATCCATGCTGGATACTATTGGCCAACCCTTTTTAGAGACACCTGTTAGCTTCCTGCTCATAGCAGGTATTCACCTTTCGTGATCGACATATATACAAGCCAAATATGTCATGCTTTGCTTACAGCAATGTTCCATATTTGAAATTTGCTACTGTGGCAAAAAGGTAAAAATTCAGGTTTAGGATCTGTATTTACAACATCTGAGTTGCTTGATCTTGTGGAGAATGTAGGGTCCATCAATGATTTATCAGGAAAAGCCAGACTGTTTCTTGTTCTGCCAGTTGCAATTGTGGATGCTTTCATCGTTATTTGGATTTTTACTTCTTTGTCTGAAAACAGTGGAGAAACTTCAGGCAAGAAGGTCGCTTGCTAAGCTAGACATTTACAGGAAATTCACTAATGCATTGGCAGTTGATGTATTGGTTTCTGTGGCATGGATTGGATATGAGCAAATGACTATGCGACCAGCTTGGGAGCTGCTGCAACATGGATCCTGTGAATATTCAAACGTGGGTGCTGCCAAGATTTCCAGTACCTTTTACCATCTGAAAGACCAAGGATCAATGAACTTATTGAAGATTCCATTCTGGAAGCAGAGAATAGCCCTGTTTCACTTACAAATAAAGAAGAAATGTTTTCTGGGCCTGAAATTTTACTTCTGATAAAACTATATGGGTGGGGAATGAAGAGATGCTGGAGGACTCTTTTATCACTGAAGTTGAGGAAGAATACATTTGGGAAGCCAGAGAGATTGCATGGTTAGAGGGGATCTCTGATCCTGAGAGGCAACTACAGAAATTTGTACAACTCTGGACGCTCAAGGAAGCATATGTCAAAGCTTTGGGAAGAGGGATAAGTGGAGCTCCTCTTAAGGATTTCACCATCCATCTGAAAAATCTTTCAGGCATTCAAGAGGATTCGTGCCAATGTGGAGATGCTGCTTCCCTGGCACAGACAATAACATTGGAGGTTTCCAGAAACAGTGATGCTATTACAAGTAACTGGCAGTTTCTCCTTTTTCAGCCTACAGATTTACACTATGCTTCAGTTTGCATGGAACAAAATGGAAACCACTCAGATGAGGAGGGAAGGGATGGAAATATCTGTTCTGGTATTAAGATGCAAATCTGGAGGACTGTCCCATTAGTAAAAGATGGAGGCTTTTGGCACTAATTTTATCAGCTCCTCTATTAATAGCCAGTCTCTCAGAATTCATACGCTTAATTATAGCCAGTCTCTCACAATTGATACACGTAAATATAGCCAGTCCACCATCGTCATCGGCAATCCCAGGAGGACAGGGCAGCTCAAGCATCGGGTCACGATGGCGGACAGCAATTCAGCACAAATACAAAATCCATCTTCAGTGCAGGAGCGAATCACATTACCAAACAAGCATGGAGAGAAATTGGTGGGAGTATTAGATGATACTGGCTCAAAACAACTTGTTGTCCTTTGCCATGGATTTCGATCATCAAAGGAAAGTTAAACTGTGCAGTACTTTCCCCTCAATCGGACGGCGGAGGGAGATGCACCTTAATCGGACGCATATCGGGCGGGGTGAGCTGACCCATCGTTACCTTCCGATGGATGTCAGGTGTTTACGTCATGGGTACGTCATGGGTGGACAGATGTCAGCATCGGACCACCATGTCCGGAAACCACTTCAGCCCGAAAGGTGGTGCGATATCTTCCTGCCGGTTTAGATTTGCCGCTGGGTGGTTTTCTCCGAGCGTTGACTGCTGACCGCGCGCACGGTGAAATTATAATTTCAACAAAAGGCTGGATGGCGAACTGCTGCTATAACCAAGGAACTTGAAAAGGAAAATGGTACAGTGGTTGGACTTGGGAGGATCTATGAAATCAGAATAGCACAGCTGTACCCCTTTGTTCACTTCAGTTAGCTTCATCATATGGCTGATGAACCTCAATGCCTCATGTCTGAGAAGATGCCTGGATTAAGAGGGAACTGATCACAATGGCTTGTTACACAAATCAGTGGTTCGTTTTAAATGGCTCGCTATATCAGGCAATTAGTCACATGACTTGCTGTGCACTGTGATCACTCTCTCAGAACTGTGATTTGACCTATAAAATGGTATCGACATCATTCACATGGCTCACATATATAACTCGTTGTTAAAGAGAGTAGTATACAATGGTCTGCATTCATTTGCACCTAATATGAGCCCAGTCGAAATCATAAGTATGATTCTGGTATCACTCTGTGGGACATATATCCGAGCATCAAAAAGTGACGATCTGAGGACTTCTGTAGCAAGAGACAAGACCGAGAGTTTGATATGTTTGTGTCTCCAAGTAACATGTTTGTCAATCTTGTAGCCAGAGGACCACTACATGTAGTGTCTAAGTTTACTATTGATGAAGTTTCAGTTACCATGTGTGCCATCTGAAGTTGCATATTCCGAAATTACAGTTGATTGTCTAGGAATGTTACGAAGTCTATTGTATGTTGAGGTTGTGTAGAGCCCTACTTTGATGTATCATCTATGGACCTCTGTTATGACATACATCCAAGGAGGCAACGTTCTTATGGAAGAATGTTATGACAATTAATCCGGGCTTACTAGGGCAATTGATCGAGATTTTGATGGAGAATTCGAGCCTCCGTAGACAAGAAGTTTCTTATTGTTAATTAAGTCACAGTCATCTGAAGTGACTTTTCGAAGTTCCAGTTACAAATATAGCCATCAACCGTGACAAGTTACAGTCACCATCTGTATGTCATCCGAAATTGCAATATAAGTTGCCAAGCCTGCCAAGTATGTCGAGCCTCTTGCTTTGATACATTACAGTTGGGAGATCTTATTGATATTACTGTAGTTGTAATGAATCAAGACCTTCAGTGGATCTACACCAAGTGACCAAAGCTATATGATGTAAGATTTTGGTTGAGCTCCAGTAAATGACTATTTCGAGACTTCAGATTGGACCGTGCGGATACATAATGCAGGATGCAGGTCTGATGATCATGTGATGGCTGGACAGAGAGTGATAACTTTACTCAAGTCAGGCTTGCAAAGAGCTAATGAAATACAGAAGCAGAATGAACAAAAACAATTGAAACTGATTGAATTGCATGAGAAGCAAAACAGGGAGTTGTCCATACAAGTGCATCAACAAAGGAAAGTACTGGCAGATAGGCAGAAAAGGAATTGGATATACAACGTCTCAAAGCACATATCGAGACACTCAAAGGAGTGAGAGATGGCAGCAATTCAGATCACATCAGGAAGATAGAAACTTTAGAGAGTGAACTGCAGGAGAAGAATGAAATAGAGAGTCTGCAGGACATGAACCAGCAGTTGATGTGTAAGGAACGTGAAGTCAATGATGAACTTCAGTTGGCAAGAAAAGCAACTATTGAGATATTGAATGAAGGTGTCCCTGCGAATAGCCAAATCGTTGTAAAGAGGATGGGCGATCTTGATATAGAAGCATGGAGAGGGGCATGTCAGAGAAAGTTCGCTTCTAAATTGGCAAACTAAGTATGCGGAGATGCACTCTTTATGGGAAGATTATTTAAGGGACCCTTCATGGTATCCGTTTAAGGTCGTACCAGTGCTTGGAGATACAGAAAAACACGAGCTTGTCGTGAATGAGGATGATGAGAAGTTGAGAGACCTCCGTATTTGTGGGTAGTTCTTCTTACACACTCGGAACCAGATCCAGGTTACTGTCGTTGAAGAATTAGTATAAGTTCAATGGCGTTTATGAAGATAAGCTTTTACTGGTTCGTTATTTGTTGGTTTGGAAGATCCATTGCGGCAGCAGAGAATGGTCAAAAGAAGCCGGATTATCCGCCTGCTCTGTTCGTCTTGGGACTCATTGGCAGATGCTGGCAATAACAATTTCATTCCCAAATGTGCTGCTCGTGCAGACTTCCCTCCTTATGGCATGTCCTTCTTCGGTCATCCCACTGGCCGCTTCACAAATGGCCGCACCGTTATTGATTTCATAGCAACAAACTTGGGGTTGCCATTCCCTTCACCATATTTTGACCCACAAGCAAATTTCTCTACTGGGATTAATTTTGCCTCTGGAGGGAGCGGATTGCTGGATTCAACAGGCCAAGATTTGAATATTATTTCATTGAGCCATCAAATATGGCAATTCACACACTTTGCTTCAACTTTAGTGAAAAAGAATGGCGGAATTGCAAGTTGAATCTTACCTGTCCAAGTCCTTATACTGTATTTCCATTGGTGGCAACGACATTAGGAACTGGGAAAGAGGTGTGTGACACTGTGATTGTAGCTTTGAAAGAATTAAATGAACACAATGCAAGCGGAAGATATCCAATACCAGAGGCGTGGAATAAAGCGGAGAACAAAAGGACAGCCAGCCACCGCCACAATCTAAAAAGGGAAAAAATAAATCGGAACCGCCTAAAGGATTCCTGGGCAGTTATTACACAGTTATCACCAAATAGCCAGCACATCACAAGAAGTGACCATACTTAAAACTCCTTTTTATACTGCTGCCTCCAGCGCCGCTTAGATTTTTCTTGCATTTATTTCAGTACAGATTAGGGTAGAAGTTGTGTCTCCATCAGATCGATCTGAGATCTACTTGTAATAGATATTTTGCCTATTTAAACAACGCTGTTCGTTGTTCAAGGGGTGAGATGTTTTGATCGTTAAACTCATTTGAGGTTTGCTGTGTACGCTCCAAGAAATTCAATGAACAGAGCTTGCTGGAACTCATGTGTTTGAACTGTCTGTTGTGGACTTGATGGCTGAAGAGCAAGACTACAGAATTCTCGTGTTTCCTCATGGACTAATAAGTTTTCCTCTTCTCTTTCTTGCCTCTGTTTTCAGTTTTAAAGTGTTTATATCGCCTTTGTGTCATGATATAAATAATAGAAAAGAAGACTAGCTCAGAATTCGTTTAACAGCACTCTGTGCTCAATTCCTGTTATTTCTCTATGTTTATCTTCTAAACTAGCCTATAATATGAATTCCTCTTAGGCTCATTTTGCACTAGTTTCCTCCGTATATGAATATTGTTGTAGGAATTTCTTAATTGCTCCTATAGGATATTCATTCACGTTCCCTCTGTTAGCACGAATGAAAATTACTTAGCTGTCTTTCATTCTCTGACCTCCATTTCATCTCATTTCAAGCTTCAATATTGGTCCATGTGTAACTATCCTGCTCTGTATTCCTCTTCCGTCCAAAGAAAACACATCCTTCAGTCCACATCCTTGACTCCATGCCCAATGTTCTAAACCTCTTGCGCTTCGCATGCCAAACACTGCCTGAATTGATCATTCATCCCGCCAAACTTAAACAAAAAACCATGTGCATAATAACTAGCCTAAAATCATTTCCTAAACAAAGCTAAATCCTTATAGAGAGAGCCCTCTCTGACTGCAGCTAGGCTAGAAGCTGCAGTCCAAAGCTTGGTCTGTGGTTTCCTCGGCCGTATCCCTGAAGGAGCCAAGGGACAACCTGAGTGTTAACAACACCCACGAGTACGTAAGGAAATGCCTCAATTGCCAAACTGCTAGCGGAAGACAACGAAAATCAGCCTTCCCTCTACAACCGGTTAACATTGAACAACCATTTGATCAATGGGGACTGGATATCATTGGGGAAATCAATCCACCTTCTTCAAAGCAGCATAAGTACATTCTCACTGCTACCGATTACTTCACTAAGTGGGTGGAGGCAGTTCCTTTAAAAACAGCAAATTCTGAAGCAATCATTGAATTCATTGACCAATTCATTATCACCAGGTTTGGTGTTCCAACTGCTCTTGTATTTGATAATGCTTCTTATTTTTCGGGCAACTCTATGATTGATTTTGCTGTTAAAAGAGGATTCAAGTTAAAGTATTCTGCTAATTACTACCCTCAAGGTAATGGTTTGGCAGAATCCACTAACAAGAATCTAATTAAAATTATCAAACGTACAATCGAACAAAATCATAGGAATTGGCATAAAACGTTGGTCTTTGCATTATGGGCTGATAGGATTACTCAGAAGGCTTCCATAGGAACCTCTCCGTTTAATCTTGTATATGGGAAAGAAGCAATATTACCTACAAATCTTGTCCTACCCTCTCTAGCCCTAGTGCAATTCATCGAACAAACCCCTTCCTCTTCGATTCAGCTCAGATACGATCAAATCCTTAAACTAGAAGAAGAAAGAGACAAGGCCAAGGATACCCATGCCAAGCATCAGCAAATTATAAAAGCAACTTTTGATTCAGCCTCATCGGGCTCAAAACAATTCCAAGTTGGCGATCTAGTTCTGAAATGGGATAAAGCCCATGAAGACAAAGGTAAACACACCAAATTCCAAAAGTTGTGGCTTGGACCATTTCAGATTTGTGAGAAAATAGGCCATTCAACCTTCCTATTGCAAGACCTAACAGGTGTGAGGGAGCCTCTCCCCGTAAATGGCCTAATCCTTAAAAAATTCTTCGATTGAGGAGGTAACCCCTTCTCCCTTTACTTTCATAGGATTTCTTAGTTTATAGGTTTTTAGAAAATAAAGTTTTAAGGCATATTCTATTGGCCCTTTACTATATTTAACTGGTTGTCTTATAGAACTATCACGAAGTACTTGCTTTCAAACAATAGAATTTTTGACCAAAAAGTAATACTTTTTGGGAAATTAGATGTCATGTATATCCAGAAATTACAGATTAACTTTGATTAATTCCTCTTTAGAGTATGAAAGTAATAAGGGTCACTTCTGTTTTCAAATTCGTCCCAAATGGTCATTGATATTAGGAATAGAAGTCAATTCAATATTAGCATCTTTAACTCCCAACCTGTCATCCATTAATTCTCAAAGAAGTGATTGTCCACCCCATTCATTAAAGGTAATGATTTTTCAGAGTGTAATTCTAAAATATAAAGATATTAAAGATAAGAGGTCTTATCATAAGCCTGCTTACCACATTCATAGGGAAATAGCTTAGCTGACATTACCAATACTGTCTACCAAAACAGGGTAATGGCTTGAAATCTCAAGACAAGGAGTCTCATCACGAGCTAGCTTGTTCAGTTAGACTACTACCAGTGAGTGGCATTGTCAACAGCTGGCCACCAAACCAGGATAATGGCTTTTTATCTTATACAAAAATTCAGAAGAAAAAAAAGAAAAATGAACAAAATATGAAAATATGTTTTAAATTCATTCTGATAATCACACTCTTAATTGAATGGGACAATGGACAATCAAATGGTTAAAAGGTATCCCTGTCGAGACTATAAACGTTTGTTGGCAGCAGAGGCTCTACCTATGACAGGCGAGTATACTATAAAAGCTGATTTGGAGAAGCCTCCCTGTTTCTACTATTTATAAACCAAGCAAGGCCTATTTGAAACTTTAAATGTACCAATTCTAAAAATGTTCGAAAGGAGGAAGATATCAAAATTATTTCTGTAATGTTCAGAATACATAGATGCCTAGTTATATCAGAATTTTCCTTATGGTTGAAACTCTATTTCAAAAAAGTTTTAAAGTATTTTTGATTTTTCCAGAGATAACTAGTTCTCCCAGTGAATCGCCAATTGTTGTGCCTTGCAAACAACCCGCCATTTCATATTTATTTTTATTTACAAAACCATTAAAATATGAAATGGGTCCCTCTTAAAATAAAATTGATGTCAATAACTCTTACCTTGTAAAAATCCAACAAAACCAAGGAACGCTCTATAAACTTCCCCTCAAAAGCAATATCTATTTAAACATTGGAAATAAAGCCCCAACGCGATAAAGCTATCGGTGATATCGGCGATCGGCAATTCCCTTGTGCACCACTATTGCACCCATCGTTAAAGCCCCGACCCGATAAAGCTATCGGCGATATCGGCGATCGGCCATTCTCATGTGCACCACTATTGCGCCCATCGATAAAGCCCCGACCCGATAACGCTATCGGCGATATCGGCGATCGGCAGTCCCCTTCGTATCGCAAGCATTGTTCATAGGCCTTTCCCCGATCCGATATTGGCGATCGGCGATCGGTGGTTTCTCCTGTTGAATCCTTAATGCGCATAGGCCTTTCCCCGACGCGACATCGGCGATCGGCGATCGGCAACACTCAAAGAATTGTTAAAACCACCCTCGCGCCCCTGCCCGATCCGATAAGATAAGGCACAGTTCTCAACGAAAAACCGTTAAAGTGATTGAAAAGCCTGAGTTAAATAACAATTAAGGCATAATCATTCCCGCTCGGCCGCCAGTACGCCCATTGCATGATTTAAAAGATCTTTCGGCAAATATTGCACTAATGAGCATTTATAAGATGGCAGGTCCTATACGGTCCCTTAAATGAATCCATCCGCTAAGATCTGCCTATAGATCGTATCCACGGTATTTTAATAAAGACAAACTATATCGACGTTCTTCTTTCTATTTTACTATCAGTTGTGAGTTTCATTGTTATCTCAGTATTACGCCAAAACCACCTCTCTGTGCAGAATACAAATTTTGCAAGCAATTCAGGCATAATGGGTAAAAAGCAGAAGAAGGTTGCAGGCGTTATTGATTCACCAGCCACGCCACAACTAATAGTAAATATCAAGAAAGGTTTGATATCAGATACAACGTGCGCGGGCCTTGCCAGAACAACTTGGCAAGGAACTTATGATTTGCTAGAAGCCGAGAAACCTGAGCAGGTGATAGAAGAAGCCACCGCAGATTCTACCAAAAAATCAGAGTGTACTCTCAAGGACTTGGCCGACTCCTTCCTACATAGGATAGCGGCAAGAGAGCAAATGCTTCCATACACCGATGTTATCAAGTGGGCAATTGAAGAAATTCCTATCACAGACAGAACTTTCGTCGCAAACGATGGAAGGATTTTTGGGTCCTTCAAGCCAGAGGATTTGAGGCAAATGTATCATTTGCCTATGCCAGAGAAAGTTTACAATAGCGCATTTCTGGAGAAGTTTGCAAGTGAGAATGAAATTGAGTCTGAACCTATCAAAGATTGGAGGCAAAATCCAAGTAAGCACAAGCATGAGTCCTCTGGTAAGTACTCAGTCGACTCCTTGTGTTCACCTTATTGCTATGCCGCTATAATGATGTGTAGATTATGGGTTCTTCATGATTCCGCCATTTTTACTATCGAAATGGTTCCCCTCATGGAGGCGGCAGTCAACAGTTGGATTATGGATTGGGCCACTATCCTTTCGGATAAGCTTGCCCTTACTGTTAGAGAATATAGGAATCAGACCAGAGTCAGCGAGAGGATAATCCCTCCATTCTACTACAGTGCTTATATTTTGGATACCTTGTGTTTTAATTCCGAATTCCCCATTCTCGGTTGGAGGTGGACCGCTCAGGACCCCTCCCCCATCCATATTTACCATCGCAAGATGTGGAAGTCATCTTATAAGAATCACTTGTATCATATCTGTAACGGTTTCATGATTCCTATCTATTATGCCATTTTTAATAAGCC
>APFE031385357.1:12490-48806 GCA_000404065.3 Pinus taeda
CGGAACCACTCTGTGAATTAGCTACGACTGTGAGCGAGCAGGTAGAAAAGGCTAGAGAACAATACAATCAAGCCGAAGAAGATATCACAGGCTATATTGAATGGCAAGATTCAAAGTCAGGTAAGGAAGCCAATTTGCCTCGGATACTGGAGGTCCATAAAAATATATTGTTTACAGAATGGCAAACACAAATATTAAAGGCAGAAAGGGCAGCATCAAGATGTACATTAACCGCTGGTAATTTGGCTGATCTAGTAAATGATACTCTATATCTAGCCAATATTGTTTCCCAATGCACGCCTAGCAAGATTACTACTGCAAATACATTGGAACAAACATGCTACCCTGATTTAGAGGGCAGAGCAAGGTCAATTACCGCGGTTGACACTTTAGACATAAAAGCATATTGGCGGTTTCTAATCAAGCCGCATGAACAACGATCTGCTCTCAAATGCCTAACCGATGCCGTTCAATGCATGATCCCCGATATCCAAGATTCCACCTACGCTGCCCAGCTCAGTTCCAGGCTCAACAAACCTCCTGAAGTTGAGCCAATGCTCGCCATCAATCAACTCAGGTTCAAGGGGAAACAGCCGACAGAGTGATTCATCATCCAGCTCCTCCGATTGCCAGCAAAAATAGCAACAAGAATTTATTGACATCAGCTTAGTTAGCTTTTCTGTTTTTGTAGATATTTTAAATTAGCATAGTATTTATAGACCCTTTCATGCATTTAGAAAGGGTCGTAAAATTTTGTATAAAACTTAACAGACTGAAGTTTGCACTATTGTGCTTCAGCCTTTATTTTTTTTATGAAACTCGACCACTTGCTTTTACTTTAATGGAGAAATTTCTTGATTCAATTGTGCACTACTGTCATTGATGTAAAGATTGTTTATGCGTTGGGGTAGAAGCCATACATAGCGATTCATATCGAGAGTGGCATACGATTCAAATGGTATTTTTATCCTTTGTTTGAATTCATTCTGTGTATATGATTTCACTGTGTAATTATTCTTGCTATCATTAATTGTATGCATGCATAACAACAGGAAATCTTGCCCATACCACTATTGGATGTTCAGATGATATGCCTTATTTTTTAATCATGTATGCATTGATGGTATGAACCTTTAAAGTCTAGTAGTATCGTTTTAATCGCTGTGTCTAACTATTTAGGTACAGCAATCTTGAATAATTTAATATCTGTGTTTTGAGAATGCAGTCATCTATATAATTGTATTTTTAAGATATAGAACATCAAAAGCTACGCTTTAGAAGTTCAAATAGATTCCCGGGATAGTTTTACTTACTTACATTTCTGTCAATAGTTTCAGTCGTTCACCTATCGCTACTATTATCTACAAAGTATCCGTTCATCCTGTTTATCTATTTCTGGGAAACTGGTCCCGTTATCCCCGGTCGGAGCCACTACCCCAAACGGAAAAGGAGCTGCACTAAGGTCCAGACCGGGTGGTTTCCCCCAATGTTGGTGCAACGATTCTCGAGGCATCAACAGGACACAAACTATGTGTTGGACAATAATGAGCTCAAAAAAATATTGTCTTAAGGGAATTTCATGCTATGTCGTATTTAGGTCACCTTGGATACCAAAAGACATTGACAACAGTGAAGAAGTTCTACTATTGGTTGAATCTGATGAAGGAAGTGGCAGAGTTTGTGGCTAGATGCTGAGATTGTCAACAGGTAAAAGTAGAGTGTAAGCATCCATGTGGTTTACTATAGCCGATTCTGATTCTAGAGTGGAAATGAGAGGTCATTTCCATGGATTTCATTACAGTTTTGCCAAGGAAATCTAGACAACATGATTCCATCATGGTTGTGGTGGACAAATTGACAAAGGTAGCACACTTTATTCTAGTGAAGTCTATGTATTTAGCTAGTGATGTAGCACAGGTCTTCATTAGAGATATAATGAGATTTCATGGTGTTCTGAAGAATATTTTGTTAGATAGAGACGCCAAGTTCACTTCCATATTCTCGAAAGAGTTGTTTGTAGGTTTGGGTACAGATTTGGCCTTTCACACAACTTATAATTTGTAGACATATGGATAGATAGAGAGGGTCATCAGAATACTAGAGGACATGTTAAAAGTGTATGTTATGCATCAGCAATGAAAGTGGGAAGAGTATCTACCTCTGGTTGAGTTTGATTACAACAATGGGTATCAGGAGTCACATAGGATGAGTCTGTCTGAGGCACTGTATGACCAAAGTTGTAATACTCTTATTGGTTGGAGTGATCTAGTGAACAAGTTTTTTTATAGGATTGGACATGTTGATAGAGATGGAATAGGAAATGCAGGTTATCAAGAAGAATATAAAGGCAACATAGGACATGAAGAAAAGTTATGCAGATCAACACATATTTTTTAAGGAGTTTCAGGTTGGGGAACATGTGTACTTACATATTAATCCAAAGAATAGCTCCATGAGGGTTGAGTCATGTGCAAAGATAACACCTCGATATTGTTGGCTTTTCAATATCCTTGAGAGGATTGGACCAGTGACCTACTAACTTCCACTATCTCCGATAGTGGAATTCTATGATGTTTTCAATGTTTCATTGCTTAAAAGATATGTAAAGGATGTTGATCATGTTATTTATTGGTCAGTATTGTCTGTGGATCCAGAAGGATAATTTTGGCCGAAACCTCAGTGTATTTTTGCAGAGAAACATGCTCATACTCCAGAACCTAGCAATTGAGTAGGCTAAAGTGCAATGGAAGATCTTTGGGCCAGATGAAACTACCTGGGAGATGGTTGATCAGATGCGAGCTATATATCCTTCCTTGTTTTCTGGTTGAGGCAAAGCAATTTTTGTATATGTATATGGATGTAAATACCGCAATGAGATGTGTTATAAATCTCCAATAAGCGGTATGGGTGTCATGTTGTTATGTTGTCATGATGATTTTATTTTCAACAAGTTGATCATTGTAAATATTGCATCGAGCTAAGTTATAAACCTCCATGTGTAGTATGTTTTGATTTTTAGTGGCCTTGCTTGTTGTAGGTGTCATTGAACATCGAGGACGATGTTCCACTAAGGGGGAGGGGTTTGTAGAAACCCTGGGTTAAAAATCCATGTAATAAAGTTAATAAAGACAAAATAAGACCAAGGCCATAGGACATGTATTCCAAGCTAAATGTTGGGAAAAAAATCATAGTGTGGGTGTTCATTTGGTATATTATGGCTAAGGTAATTAGCAAAGGCAGTGGAAAATGCTTTGGAAAGGAAAAGAGGCATTAATTGGAATTTTATTTATGAAAATAAAGGAAATTAGGAGAGGAGGAAAATGAATGAAAAATAATGGAAATTGATGATTGAAAAGAGGCCTCATTAATAAAAAGGATTTTGAGGATCAATTCACAACTTTTGTCAGTACAACCTTTTATCAGTTCAAGTTTGGAGCTCTCTCTCTCTCTATTATCTCTACTCTCTCATACTCTTATACACTTAGAGTATTCTTGGAGCACTCTAGCATTGGAGGAAGGAAGGAAAACAAAGGACATGAAAGCTAAGGGAAGCAAAGATCAAGTAAGGAAGAGCGGGATCAAGTGACTACAATGAGATTACTTGCAGGTATCAAGTTGCATGTATGATTTCCTTTCTAGTTTTGGCATGCATGGTACATGAAGGTGTGTATTTGGTTCTCTTGTTTTCACTGACACGAGTTTTTCTAGGTGTGGCAGTAGTTTTCAGCCTTGCCTTGCCATTTCTGGATAACCATGGTGTGATGGGGTTATTTTACTTGGTTGAGCTAGATTTCCGGATGGTTTCGAAACTGAGTGGGGTGGTCTAAGGGAAAATCACAAGGCCTAGGAATCCCTTGACCAGTAATGATAGGATACACTATAAATCCTGGTTGTGAATACCTTCATTGGGCCTAGGAATCCCTTTACTGGTAATGGTGGGATACATAGTAAAACCTGGTTCTAAATACCATCATTTGCCTAGGAATCCCTTAACCTATAATGGTGGGATACACGTTAAAGCATATAGGGTGACGATAGATAAATTACTCACAATTTAGGTGGAGAGATCCAAATGAATCCATGCTTGTTTAGTGCCTAGTGATCCCTTGACTGGTATATGATGGGATTGCAGTAAGTCCTATTGTGTATGTTTATTGTTTGGGCCTAGGAATACCTTAGCGGGATACATGGTAAATCCTGAGGAAGCCTTGATTAGTTTTGTTGTGAGTCCCATATTTATGCTTGGAATATGGGACGAAGGTATTGGTTGAAACAAAGATTTGGTTCAACCCAATATATAGTCTGGTGGTATGTGGAAGTCCCTGACTTGGCTAGATTTTGCATATGTTAATAAGAGCTCTTTCCTCTTCTATTTTATGTATAAATATACTTGTCAATACATGGTTCTAATGGGTGTTCTATCATTGTTATTCTGTTGGTTATATGATGGTTATAAGCATGGTTTATGACAAGCTTTGGTAATGGATCTCATCATGTTTTGATTAGTAAATTAACTATTTATGAATGCATGATCTAATATATGATAATGAAACTATTGCAAGAGGTCATCAAACCTTCTTGACAAATCTCAAATAAGTATGAGGTCCCTATGTTCATATGTGTTTATATGACTTGTATATTACATGTTTATGATATGTTTGACGGAATTCCCTTCATGGTTGGTATGGTTTAGATCAAGTCCTTATTCAAGTATTTGCATTAGTAGCCTTATTTTATTTTTATTTATCATATCTGAAAGTTTCATGAAGTTCTAGGTAGAGGATTGAGTCCTAGCCCTAAAAAAGTGGCTCAAAATCCAAGGTCGTTGGCACAAAACTACCTAGAAAAGGTTGCAGTCACATGAATGCCTTTCTATGGGAATGACTAGAGGGTTTTAGTCACTTGGAGGGCTTCTCATGTGAGTGACTAGGGGTCTAGTTTATTAAAAAATAGGCTAACCTAGGGGTTGGGAACCTGGAGTGGTTGGTTAGTCCCTGGGGGTCCTGTAGCTCCTGAGAAAGGCCAGTTTAGTTTTTGATGTGTCCATTCCACTTCCTTAACTGTACATGGGGAGTTGAAACATATTGTAGTAACTCTTTGTCATATTTTTACCTCGATGGACCAGTTAGTTTGGGTAAATGTGGGAGGATGGTGTTACAAGGTATGTGAATCATAAGAGTGCAAAGCATCATCAACACATAGGGACACTAGATATTAGGTGGAAAATCTGACTGGGAAAAACCACCACCGTTGTTTTCTCAGTCTTTTTCTTATTATTGTAAAGAGATTTTGTTATTACATCTTGCAGTGGAACAAACCCTTGCTAGTGCATGCACTCCTACCTGTTAGAGGCTTACACCTCCTCTTATTTCTCCAACTACCATTGGAAGGAAGCTACCACTCCCTTACTAAAGGCTCCAACCCTTAGACCTATTTTGGACCATGTTGCAAAATCTTTCACTTCGGATTCACCTAATTCAAACACAAATCTTGCAGGCCACGTTTCATCTACTTTTAAAACTAGACCCACATGTGACATTATGCTCATCA
Source organism: Pinus taeda (assembly GCA_000404065.3). Taxonomy (NCBI): domain Eukaryota; kingdom Viridiplantae; phylum Streptophyta; class Pinopsida; order Pinales; family Pinaceae; genus Pinus; species Pinus taeda. The sequence goes on from APFE031385357.1 coordinate 18,041, forward strand.
AGCTGGTTCATACAATAATAAAAAACAATTACAATTCTCTCCTCAAAATATAATTTCATACATCATCAATCAACCATCAAATTCATTGTATCTATCTCTACTTCTATTCAACATGTGTATCCAATAGAAAACCTATCATAAACCCTAGTAACATCAAGTTCTCTACTCAACTATTAACAAAAAAATATATTAGCAATAACCAAATCAACTATTTTCAAGCCATAGCCATATTCATGCTTAATCAATCAAAGTCTTTGAATCTCATACCATCAATACTCATGATCCATTAGCAACATACAACCACAAAAAGAACATCAATGTAAAACCCTAGTTCATCTCAACTAACAACATTCATACATGACTTAGTTGAATACAAAATCAATTCTTTCTTTAATAACCAATCTGTTAGAAATACTAAGAGGGGGCTTGAATCAAAATTTCATGCCCAATTCAAATTTACTTAATTTATGCTTTCATTTCTAAATTTATATTGAACAATTATTTCATTAGTAGGACGCTATGTTATAAATCATGTCTTGTTCAATAAACCATGAGAAAAAATACGTATAAAATCGTGTAAACCATAAGAACACAGAACACATTAACACATAGGGACACTGTATTTTTAGGTGGAAACCCAATTTTGGAGAAAACCACCGTTGTTTTTGTTTTGTCTTCTTTTTATTATTATTAAGAAAGTCTTCTTACATCTTTTACTGGTGCAAACTCTTACCAGTATGCAGGCTCCTACTCGCAGGAGGCTACAAACTCCACAAATTCTCTAGCTCCCTTTGGAAGGGAGCTACTACTCCCTTATCAAAATTACCATCTCCTACCAGAAGGAAGCTCCTACTCCCTTAATGAATGCTACAAACCTCAACACCTTTGTGGACCACATTTCAAAATTTTCATATTGGATCCACTTGTTTCAATCAACCATCAAAACCTTAGGCCACGTTTCATCAAATTTTCAAACTGTACCCACACCCAACAATATGCTCAATCTAAATAACTGAATACCAATAAACCAATAACCTCTATGAAATCAATCTATGGTTAAACAAACCAAATATTAACATAATTGTGAGGCCATAATGCTATCAAATACCAAGACAAATCCTATCAAGTACCGTCAACTAAGCCATAACACTATGAAGCCATGCTAGGCCCAATCCTGTCAAATCCTTTGTACTTTCAAACAAATCTCATTATCATCAAACCCTAACTAACCAATGCTCTCAAATTCAAAGCCATATACTCAGTTCAGAGACAAATCACATCCATCATCAGACTTAACAAGACATCACCCATCACATTCATTGCATCAAGGAAACTTCTCCTATTAACACAAACCTCTCAATAATCCCAAGCCCTCTCTGTTGTAAATACAATCTTTGAATGTGCAACAAGATCCAACCATTAAAATTATCTCTTCATGCTTCAAGCATTAGAATCAATCATCCAAGGCTATCTAAAAAATCTTAGCAACAAGCCACACAACAATACTTAGTCTCTGCAATATATAAAAGAACATATAACAACAACATGTCTATCAAGTTCATAAGGAAACCATGTCACATAAAGCTCTATCACTGATCTACGGTCAAGAACATGTGAAGATCATGATACTTCTATCACTGTCACATAGGTTTCTACTGGCAGCATACTCGATGTAAGTTAATGTATATTAATACAATAAGATCCAAGCACACAAGCTAAGACAATGAATTACTAGTGGACATATTGTAAGTATACTAATGCAAGACAATGATCTCTATAGAAAACCTCTGTATACATTGAAAAACAACAAAATTAAGCATAATTATTAATGACAATTCTCAATCTTAATAATAGGTATCCATATAAGAAATCTCGGAGAACAAATGAAAATGTCAACTTCACTGGTGTCAACAAGAGACAAGCAACATCACATTAGACTTGTAAGTCTCTGCTCTTTGTCATGCATCCTGCATATAATATTTAAGAATGAGGATCACAAGTTCTGTCCAACATATAAGCTCTTCTAAATCCTTCAATAAAAAAACAAACATTAGAGGATAAATTTCCCACAAGAACCTTTGTCTTCATTTTAATACTAAGCCTCTGCCACACTAATACACTAATCCCTGCATAAACCACTGTCATATGTCTGTCACAATATTCAGTTCATCAATAATTAGATTCTCAATCTTTGTATACATGTTCTAAAAAATCCAAGTGCCAAGAAATCTAGGTCATAGATCCTCCTTCATTTTTCACATACTAATATGAAAATACTACTCACTACATACACTATCAAAACACACAGTTCCTCATACACTAAATTCTTTCAACAAGGAAAACCATTGATTAGAGGTAAGAAAAATCATAGAACCTCTACATTCACATATAATGACATAAAACAAGAGGAGATTCCAAAGTCCTATGTGCCTATACAAAGCCCTTTCATATGTCGCTACAAAATGGTCTCAAAACCTTGCAATAAGTTAGCTACAACATACACTAGTGGGCATGAACAATATTTTCCAAACACTATCAAATAATACACATAAATAATGTAAACTTTGAAATGGGTACTATAAACTCAAAATAGGAACTCTAGCCAAAAAAACCCCAAAAAACATGAAAAACAATGCTAAAAATGAATAGTGTTGATGCCGGAGTAGGATATATATATATATATATATATATAATATATATATATATATATATATATATATATATATATATATGGTAAAATTTCAACATGTTTTAAAAATGGAAATGAAAACCAATTTTTTGTGCAAAAATTGTGTAAAAACACCCTGAAAATGAAAAATGTTGATGCTTGAACAACAATTTTTTTTTCTAGGGTAAATTTTCAACATGTTTTAAAAATGGTAGTAAAAACCAATTTTTTGTGAAAAAATTGTGCAAAAGACACACCGAAAATAAAAGGTGTTGATGTGTTGATCTGGAAAGTTTTTTTTTTTTTCTTCACATTTTGAATAATGGCATAAAGATTTATTGTGACTCTAAAACATTAAATTCAAAAAATAATGAAAAGATAAATTAAAATAAAAAATGGAAAGACCAAAAAATAAAATAAAACAAAAAAAAAAAAATAAATAAAAAAGACTAAAATCAAACATAAAAAAAAAAAAATAAAATAAAAAACAAAATTAATGACAAAAAAATCAATTCTAAAATGTAAAAAAAAAAAAAAAAAAAACAAGATAAAAAAAATAAAAATAACATAATAAAAAAATTAAAAAAAAACACTAAAAAATGTAAAAAAAATATCTTTAAAAAAAAAAAAAAAAAAAAAACTTAAACCAATAAAAAACCTAAAATATAAAAAAAATAAGAAACAAAGTGATGAAAAAAAACTAAATTAACCAAAAACTACGTTTTTCAACAATTTAACAACAAAATCGAAACAAAAAAAAAACTTAAAAAAATAGTAAAATAATTAAAATCATTATAATATAATATATAAATAATATATTAATTAAAACATAAAAAAAAAATTAAAAACACAATTAGTAAAGAAAAATTAAAATATATATATATATACACGCATTTTTAAGTAATTCACATTTAAAAAAAGAGAAATAAGATAACTAGAAAAATTGTTAAGTAATCAACATTTAAAAAAAAGTTGGACATAAAAAAATTAAACATTTAAAAAAAATATCCACAGTTAATACATTAGAAAATTTAAAGTCTCAAAAATATACTCTGAATAAAGGTGTATTTTGAATTAGCCTTTTTCAAAATCGGATGATTGTTTTGCTACCTCAACAAAATGGGTAATTGTATCAATTCCTGTTTCAAAGTTTACATTGTTTACAATGAATCAATCAAATGTTTTGCAAAACCTGCTTGATATGCATCACATACTTACTCCTCTGATATCTCTGCCATATTTGCAAGCATTAAGAACAACTAGTGCACCTATATACATTCTCCCATTTAAACCAAACTACTTTAGTCTTTGTCTTGCATTGCATCAAATCTCTTGCATTTTCAACTCATTCATTAGTCACTCCATAAATACAAGCCACAATACAACCCTTGTCGAGCACTTTATGTTCTCAAATCAATTCAATATGAATTAGATCTAGGCATTCACATAACCTATAATTAAACCATTGATCATAAAAGAAAATATATCAATGTACCCTCTTGCATTAGTTCCATTCTTTCATATCTCTAAATAATAGACATATTTAAGCCTCTCTATTCAAAACAATAAGATCTCTACAATTACATCTGCACTAAGATAATTTTTTTTATAGAAATCACACCATTAAATCAAAATGTTGCAAACAAGAGACTTATATTAAAATAAAGATCAAGCCATGAATATTTCTATCAGATCTCATTCATATCTCTCAATGCTCAACCTCCTCCTTGCACCCTAGTGCACAATTGTATGAGGAAAATCACATGAGACTCAATGCATGCGCACCCTAGCAGCTCAATGTTATTCTCCTTGTATATCATCTTTCCTTTGTCAATACCAAGATCAAATCCCATGTATTTTTTGTTAGGAAACTTTGACAGGATCAAATGCACCATTCAGAAAATTGCCTTGGGTAAAAACCATGGTTTGACCCTAATATTTTTCTTTTATGCACTTATAGAAAATAATGCAATTCTCCCCTTTGGGAAGGGAATTATCATACTCATGTCATGAATTCACAACCTGAGTTACCTTAGCGATTAACACTCCTTTAGCACTAGTAGGCAATGCTACTTTGTTTCCATGCCCTGAAAGCAATCAAAACTCAATCCATTTTTACTCAAACTTTATCCAATCTTCAGGGATGGATTCTCCAGCACCTGTAAATCCTGCCAATATTTGATAATGCTTCAAAAACATCATACAAACATCAGTAAAAATACTCATTTCAAATAAAAATCACATCCATCATCAAACTTAACAAGACATCGTCCATCACATTCATTGTATCAATGAAACTTGTCCCATTAACATCAACCTCTCAATAATCCCGAACCTTCTCTATTGTAAATACCATATTTGAATGTACAACAAGATACAAAAATTAACATTAGCTCTTCATTATTCAAGCATTAAAATCAATCTTCCAAGACTATCTCAAAAATATTTGCAACACGCCACACAACAATACTTAGTCTCTACAATATATAAAAGAACAAATAACAACAACATGAATATCAAGTTCATAAAGAAACTATGTCCCATAAAGCTCTATCATGGATATAAGGTCAAGAATATGTGAAGACAATGATACCTTTGTCACTGTCACATAGGTTTCTACTACTGGCATACTCAATATAAGTCAATGTAGATTAATACAGTAAGATCCAAGCGCACAAGCTAAGACAATGTATTAGTAGTGGATATATTGTAATTATACCCCTGCAAGACAATGATCTCTACAAATGACCTCTACATAAAATGAACAACAATAAACTTAAGCATTACTATTAATGACTATTCTCAATCTTAGAAACAGGTACCTGTATAAGCAATCTAAGAGGACAAACAAAAATGTCAACTTCACTGGGTTCAACAAGAGACAAGAAACATCACATTAGAATTGTAAGTATTTTCCCTTTGTCCTAAGTCCTGTATATAATATTTAAGAATGAGGATCACAAGTTCTGTCCAACATATAAGCTCTTGTGAATCCTTCAATAAAAAAACAAACATTAGAGGATAACTATCCCACAAGAACCTTTGTCTTCATTTTAATACTAAGCCTTTGCCACATGGATACACTAATCTCTACATAAACCACTTTCATACCTCTATCACAATATTCAATTAATCAAGAATTAGATTTTCAATATCTGTATACATGTTCTGAAAATATAAGTGCCAAGAAATCTACATCATAGAGCCTTTGTCATTTTGCACATACTAATATGCAAATACTACTCACTGCATACACTGTGAAAACACACAGTTCCTTATATACTGAATTCTATCAACAAGGCAAAGCATTGATCTGAGGCAAGAACAATCACAAAACATCTACATTCATATATACTAACATAAAACAAGAGGAGATTCAAAAGTCCTATCTGCCTCTACAAAACCATTTCATCTATCACTAAAAAATGGTCTCAAAACCCCACAATAAGTTAGCTACACCATACATGAGTGGGCATGCACAATATTTTCCAAACACTGTCAAATAAGACACATACTATTTGCAAGCATTAAGAACAACCAGTGCACCTATATACATTCTCCCATTTACACCAAATCACTTAAATATTTGTCTTGCATTAATTCATATCTCTGGCATTTGCAACTCATTCATTAGTCACTACATAAATACAAGCCATAGTACAACCCTTGCCCTGCACTCTTTGTTCTCAAATCAATTCAATATGCATCAGATCTAGGCATTCATGCAACCTGTAATTAAACCATTTATCATTAAAAAAATATACCAATGTACCCTCTTTCATTAGCTCCATTCTTTTGGATCTCTAAATAATAGACAGATCTGAGCCTCTCTGTTCAAAACAATCAGATCTGTACAATTACATCTGCATTGAAACAAAAATTTTACTTAAATCACAACATTATATCAAATCGTTGGAAACAAAAGACTTCATATGAAAAGACAGATCAAGCCATGAAGTTTTCTATTAGATCTCATTCATATCTCTCAATTCTCAACCTCCTCTTTGCGCCTTGATGCACACTTGTACGAGACAAATCACATCAGACTCAATGAATGCACTCCCTAGTAGCTTAATGTTCTTCTCCTTGTATAGCCTCTTTCCTTTTCCAATACCAATATCAAATCCCATGGATTTTTTGTTAGGAAACTTTGACAGGATTAAATGGAGCCTTCGAAAGATTACCTTGGGTAAAAACCATGGTTTGACCCTAATATTTTTCTTTTACACACTTATAGACAATAACACACTTCTCCTCTTTGGGAAGGGAATTACCATACTCATGTCATGAATTAACAATCTAAGTTAGCTTAGGGATTAACACTTCTCTAGCACTGGTAGGAAACATTACTCCGTTTCCATGCCCTGAAAGAAATCAAAACTTATTCAATATTTACTCAAAATTTCTCCAATCTTCAGGGATGCATTCTCCAACATCTGTAAATCTTTCCAATATTTTATAATGCTTTAAAAACATCATACAAACCTCATTAAAACTTCTCCAATTAGGCACCTATGCCTCCTCAGTTGTCTTCACCTTCAAGCAGTTTGAATCCTTGTCAAGCTTTCTGCAACTGATCCAGACCTACTGCAAGCTTCTATAACTCATATGGAATCATCAAGATGCCTATAATACCTTCTCTAATCATGAGGAAACATCCTCCATCCATGACCCAACTAGGAACATCAATTTTTCATGCATATCAATTGTGACAAAACCATAATGACATGATGTGACCAAAGTGTGACAAAACCATGACAAGTTGACATCCAATTTGTAATGTAATCGAACCCTTCTTACTACATTGGAGGAATGGAGTAAACGATTACTGCACATAATACTTTTCTTTTTTTTGAATCCTTTAGGTGCATCTCCAGGATCCTCTAAAAGTCTCAACTCCTCAACTTGAGACTCCCCCCTGGAATCTGTCCACTTGGATGATGTGTCATGTCTCTAGGACACTCAAGACATATCGAGCCTTCGAGTTGATGCTCCCCCTGGTCCCCAACCTATTAGTTGAGGTGTTGCGACTCCATGACATGCCCATCTCTCTAACTAATCGCCTGCTACATTGGTGGGGGTCTAGCCATCCAACTTCTATCCATCCCGACACCCGAATCTCTCGATATTACTTTCACGGTGGTTATAGGATTTTGGTGTTTTAGGGTTCCAAACAACCTCCACGGTATCTCTGTGGTCCCATAATATCCGTCACACATTATGCCATCAGTTAATGGCCCCTGATACGTGTGATTCCCTATAACATTTCATGATTCGCGTTCGCAGGATTTCTGACCTTGGGGGTCTGACCATCGCCCAAATGATGTCATACCAACATCATCCATGCCACGTTCCAACCTATGAGATGGGGTACCCAAAATTCCCAACTACTAGCCACGTGTCCTTCAAGACATTGTGTTGACGTCATCTCCACATGCCCGGTTTATTGAGAAAAAAAGGTCCTTTGGTGACTAGATTCGCACTTGGCTCCCACATAGTGAAAATGAAACCTCGAACATGGAACCCTATAAGAAGTTATTCACATCATTCCCTGAGGCTCTAACCTACCAGGCTTTTGGGGTGACCACCTACGGTGCTTCCTCGCCTGACAGATTCAGGTGACAGAAGACCTATCTATCATAATCTCTCAATAGAATCCAAATTCCATTTACTGTTAATCCTTGAGTCTTGTTAAAATCTTCCTCTAGGCTTCAGGCACTATGGCATTTCTGCCACTTCATTCTGACCAATCATGTGAGGTGAATCTATTTCCACTAATAAGAAGCCCCCTCTCACTAAGGTTTTTGACTGTCCAAAGGATAAAATTAGCCCAATTTTTCCTATAAGTTCATGGCCTCATCCCTTTCAGTTCACAATAAGGCTTTCTTCTTCATTCCCTCCATGTCTCAACCAAAGGATCTCGGCTCTGCATCCTATAGTGTATTAACTAGAGAGTTCTGTAGTGTTCCTGGCTACAAGCTCAACCGCCACATAAGCCTCTCCGAACTAACCTTACCAACTAAGGCTCTTCGTTAGGATTCAAGTAGACACCCAAATGTGCTTCATGGTTTCACAATGGTGCCCTTGGTTTACAAGGGAAACCCATGACATTATCCCTCTCGGGTTTGAGTAATATATTCTCCACCGAGTTACTGGTCCCCAAATATTTGCTTCCCATGGGGAGGGAATGTTATCTTGGGAGGCATATGCGCTCCCATGTGGATTACCTACGATGGGCTTGGTACAAGCTCTAGAGAAGTTCCTACCTCTCCTGCCACATGCCGATGATACCAAAACCTATATTGGGCCTACAAACAACTCCATGACGATACACAAAGCCATTAGGTGCCTCAAAAACCACCTTAAGTGCCAACAACAACTATCTAGCATGTTGAGAATGCAAGGTTGAAGGACATTCAGGAAGCTAGTGGCTCAACTGATACTAGGGAAAAAAATCCCCTTAACATTAATGCGATGCTTTTCATGTGACACAACAACTTGTAAATTAACAGTAAATGACTCACAAGAGAGTACAAACCCTACTATACAAAGGGTCTTCCATGTAATGTTATATTAATAAAAAGGGTCTCAAAACCCAATTTTTTTCAAGTTTTAATCCAATCTCTCATGGCTCAAATGTGATTTTTAACAAGTTCCATCTCTTCCTTAATAAATTTTTAATTTTTTCTTTCCACACTATTAAGCATGTATATAAGTCTAGACTTAGCACAACATTGTGGATCGGTCTCTATTGTCACACATTTTAATATACCTCTTATGAATCAATATTAAGTGCCTACCATTAACAATTGTAGGCACATTTTTCTTTCAACTTTCATATACATACATCTATACATTCATCTCGCATATATACATGTGAACATATCAATAAGGTATTCCCATGGAGAGATACCACATAAGCAAGCATAAGAGACATAATGCAGCTCTAAACTATTGAACCATTATTCACGACATAGCAACATCATTCATTAGAAGTTAAACAACATACACGGTTATTTATCTTGGAACATGCATGGAAACTGAGTTTGGGACAGGGACTCTCCACCCAACCATAGACAATTGTAACCACTCTTACTTGCAGCCGTCACCCTTAAGCAAATTCCATAACCTGAGGAGGTTTCTTGCTTCAGGGACTAGCAAGGCCAACTGTCACTAATTCTAGGACTCTAGATGATTTCCTTCCTCATTCCCACTAACTGAAAACTACTTGCTTTGTCAAAACTGGGACTCTAGAGGTGCCCAAAGTCACCCCCAAGTTCCCACACAGTGATTCACCCCCTTTAGGGAGTCCAAAATCCAGTGTACCATTAGGATGATAACCACAAGTCTTCATTCTTGTATTCCTCTTCTTTCACTCTGGGATGGTCTCTTCCCAAGTTGTTATAGGGCTCTAGAGGCTATTATCTCAACGCACAACCTCAAGCGGGCCCAAGATGTTACAAGGGTCTAGAGATTCCATCCCAACATAGCCTCCAGCGACCCAAGCTATTACAGGGCTCTAGATACCTTTATCTCAACCCACAACCTCCAGGGACCCAATATGTTATAGGGCTCCAAGGATTCTATATCAATCCATAGTCTCTATTAGGGCCTGGATCTACCTCAGGCTAAAGGAAGGCAGGTCTAGGGTAACATCAAACCATGCATAACCTGGTAGCTAGCCCTACCAGGTTGGGAGAGGGCTCTCTCCTTGTCAATCTCAATTAGGATATTGGCCATTAGGGCTTGAGATGATTTAATTTAATGTAGATTTTAGGCTAGGTATAGTAGCTCAGGGTTTCTGGTTTGATTTTTAGGTTTTGGTTGTTGGATCAATTGGAGAAGGCAGATTGGGTCCGGGAAATCAACTCAGGGATACAGTCATGTTTTTTGGGGCGAGGTAGACAAGATTTTATCTAATAGAAATGGATTAAGATGGTATATTAAGACAGTTGAGGAGTTTAGGAGGGCATAAAGAAACTATGAATCCTCTTCAAACAGTTGAAAACATTGAAAACCAAATGCATTCCCAAGACAAAGCACAACAGTATATTTTGTCCATTCACCTTGATTCATTTAGTTTTATAAGAGAAAGATGGATTTGGATACATATAAAACATAAGAAAAACTCATTACAAAGAAGAAACAATACATAAATTCACTATCACAAGAATCCCACAAAAATAGCTGTGAAACCTGCTTTTATTACTTGCCAAACTACTAATACAAATGTTCAATGAGTGCTACCACTTCTACCAAAGTCCAACATTTACAAATGACTAAGAGAAAACATGATATAGACATCCAAACCACCTGTGCTATCCATCAGGGGTTGAATCCAAGAGATAAGGGACTGTTTCAACCATATCTAAACTGGGAACAAGAAAATAGGTAGTGGAACAACGTTGCCTCTAAAACCATGGAAACTGATACATTCACTTCCAAATCACTTTTAACTGATGTATCTACCCCCTCATGTCATTTTACATCATATTAAATCATTTTCCATGCAAAATTTACCAAGAAAAGAAGAAGAAGTCAACTGCTGAAGAAACTAGGCGAATTTTGACTTTTAGGCAAAATTGACAAAAAATTGCCTGATGTGTAGCGCCACTTCAAGGCTACTTTTGGAGGCCTTCCACTCATCCAAATCAGGCCCAAGATAGCTTGTGGGAAATCCCTACCTGTATAGTTTCTAGAAAAATTTGACCTTTCTGACTTGGAGGTCATTTCCCCCCTCAAAAGTGGATTCTCCCAAGACTAGTCCATGTGTGTCCAAAACATGGCAGAGAGGGCACTTTTAGAGTGTTTTTTTCCCTTTTGGCGGCCAAGATATCCTCCAAAATTGATGAAAATTTATGGGTTTGCTTATTTTTTGATGATGAATCCAAACATACAAGCCATTTTTCATGATGATGCACCAATTCAATGCGCAACGCTGGTGGCGGTGCACATTAGACGAAATTTCCTGTGTTGCCTAATTAAAAAATTGGAAAATGACAAAATTGTTTCAAAATTTGCCCAATTTTGGCTCAAAGCTACATCATGGGTTACTTTGTTGGGCTAAAGTCACATCAGCCAAAATTTTGAGCTTTTCATCCTTCTTTTTTCCTTTTAAGGCCCTCCTTAATCTTGCCTTAAGGTGCTTGATCCCCTTGTTGCATACTCTATTTCGGGTCAAATAATGATGTGCCTTATGCCTTAGCATCTTGTTGTCTCTATTTGCTTTCTTCAGAAGGCCCTCAAGGTGGATATTTACCCTTTCAAGCCATATCTCTCTATCATCTACCACCTCTTGTTCAACTGGGGTCAAGAGAACTAGATGCTCTTTAATACTTTGCCTTTGAATTTTTAGCACTCTAACTCCATTTGGGTTTGTTTATCCTCCAGCTGTTTGTTTTCTTTCTTTAGATAGTTGATAATATATCAAGATCTGGCCACTTTATCATTCAACATATGAATATGATCCTCTTGCTCTTTCAAAAGCATGTTTTGAGCTAAGGATGGGATGCCAAGCTCAATTACCTGAGTGTGATGGGGTGGCACATCATCATCATGCTCCTCAAGTGAGAATTCCCTCTCAACATCATCATGGAGCTCCTCATCAATGGCCTTTCCTTTACCTTTGTCTTGCTGCCCATGTACCTACTTTGCTAAATATGAAGGTGAGACCCCTCCCACTTCTTGTGGAGATAATACTCGCTTGGCTGCTGCAAAGATCATCCTAGTGCCTCTCTCATAGGTGACAAATACAGGAACATTCTGTGTTTTAGTTGCAAGTACCTTTTGTTGTCCTGAAGGCTCACCTTCTTCTTGGGGATCTGATGAAAATATTGAGGCCCCTTGAACATCTCATGGGAAATGAAAGTTTCCCATGGCATTTCCAACTGAGTAAGCTGATGCAAAACAATAATTTTGATGATAGAGAAATTCCTCTCTCTAGAGCTATCATTTAGGGTGTCTTCCTCATATTCAAACTCACTATCTTGCTCCATTTTTGTCTCTTTGGGATGATTTGATGAATGATGGATAGTTTTGTGAGGAAAAAATGAGTATGAAGAGATTTTATAAGAAGGAAAACAATGGTGAGATGAAATGAGAGGGTAAGTGAGGTTTATAAGGAACTAGGGTTTGATGTGAGGGGGTTTAGAGCTTGGTGAAGGGATTAATTTTTGTAGGGAAATAGGGGAAGATGATATGGGTTAAGTAAGATGGGATTTAAAGGTGAATTTAGGGAAAATGATAATGAGAAAATGGAGACAAGTGACAAGAGCTTGAAATGGTGAGAAATTAGGTAGAAGACAACTAAGGTTTTGAGTTTTAGGAGGCTAAAACCATAAGTAATGCATAAAAACCCTATCTAGGATCAAAAGTGAGTTTACATACTTGATTGTAAGAGAAATGCAACAATGAGAATGATTTGAGGTGAATTTTGGTGGTTTTTAAGTCTTAATTACCAATGAACAGCACCTGCTCACCAATGTGCAGCGCCTCTTTGATGCGCAGTGCCAGTGTAAATTAACACAGGAGAAAATTGCCTGATGCGGAGTGCCGAGCTCCCAATGTGCAGTGCCATTTTGAAGACCAGTTTTCAAGGCCCTCCCGGTGTCTAAATTGGGCGTGTTATAGCTTGTTGGAAATATTGTCGAGTTTTCTTTCTAGAACATCTTGAATTTTGAAATTTGGAGTTCATTTGCCCTATCAAAAGTCAAATCTCCCAAGACTGGTCAAAATGTGCAGAATGAGGTTGCCTAAATGTAGAGTGCTATTGCAGTCAACTTTTTAAGATCTTCCTCAACTCCAAATTGAGCTCATGATAGCTCATTGGAAAGATATATCTGTCTATATATCGTTTAAATTATCAAGAAAATCATGTGAACATCCAAGATAGGGGAAATATTGATTTTCCGAAGGTCACTCTAGAAGTTCATCAATCCTCCTAAGGCCAATGATGTTTTCAACATTTCTCCCAAACCATGAAACCTGTGTAAAAACTGAAAGAGGTTTTTATTATTGGGTCAATTATGGACAAGAATGTCTCTCACTTTTGTCAAATTCATCTTTTGTTGCTCAGAAACATAGTTTGAAGAAAACCTATCCCGATATGTGGAACAGGGGATTTGTAGAAATGAAGGGAAAGAAAGGGGATGAGGGGCTTCTAAATTCTTGAGAAAATTTTGGGAAGTAGTTAGGGATGTTAGGAAGTATGGTAAAGTTTAATTTCAAATATTGAGTGAGGGGAAGTGGTCCAAAAGGGAAAAACACAGGCCTAGCCTAGCAAATTGTCAAATTGCAGCAATAAACTAGGGTTTGTGGGAAAATGATGAATTTGAGGGATATGAGTGATGGGAAGAATTTAAGAGGGTATATTAAGGATAGGGGAAGGTGTATGAGCATTAGGATACAAGTTTTTTTGATCTTTTTTCCATCCAAGATATATTACCTTCAAAACCCTAGGAGAGGGAAATGGGCCTTACCCAAGTATAACTGAAGCACGAACAAGGTGTAAAATGACCCATTGGAACCTGCAATGATGATGAAAACTCTTTGAATGATGGTACAATAAACTGAATGGTGACATGGACCAATACTTGAAAGACTTTGGAAGGAGTGAAATCTACCCTAGACCTAATACCTAGTGACCAAATTTTACTTGAAGACTCACTTAAATGACAAAATTTGACTTTGACACCTTGAGACCACTTTGTAAGAGCATATTTGATCACTGATGGAAGGATTCAAAGGCTGACACTAACAGTCCCCAAGGACCCCAAGCTGTTACAGGGCTCCATAGACTAGCAACTAGACCCACAACCTCCAGGGATCTAGAGCCAATCCCCTTCTCTTCACTTCTATTCAGTGATGCCTTGCTGGAATATTTTGATGACTCTCCTCCTCCTGATACCACTCTTCATTTATCTCTGTTTATATATTTTTTTCCTATACCCTTGTCTTAATGTGTCTTTCTCTTTTCTATGTTCAAAATTTTCTTGGCCTCTTCCTTGGTCACCATTAATGATGCGTCCTCTCTAGCCTACAATGCGCAGTCCCTCCATATAAATTCCTATCATATTTCTCGTGGTTGATTCTCAAGCAATATGAGCATGCCTACCGCCTCTTGTAACTATTTTAATTTTAAGAGCTCCTTCATCAATTCACGCACCAACCAGCTTTTAATGGCTCTACTGCATTTTAGGTTTCTTCCTTGCACAAGAAACCACAATGTCCCAAGCAAAGCGAATCTTGATTTCAAATGTCGAAAAATATTTACAATATATTTACAAATGTATCTTGTACGAGAACTTGGGCGGGGCTATCATAGTCCCCTCCCCCCTTAAGGTAACACCTCCCTTGGTGCTCAATTTTCCATGTGCAACATAGGATCAAAACAAAACATATAATTTTTTTATGGAGCTTTATACGCATAACTATACATATTATTTAAAGCCATACATACTTAGTTTAACCCTCAAACAAGAAATGATAATTAATTTTCATGGCATCAAACATTTCCCACATGGTCTCCTTTGGCCCAAAGTGCTTCCACTGTACCTTGAATTTCTCTATAGCTCGATTTTAGAGCATGAGACTCCTCTGATCCAGAAGGAACATCATCTTTGGCTGGAACTCTCCTTATGGTTCCACTTGTAGCACATACCAATCAATCACATGATTAGAATGTTGTACACACTTTTGTAGTAAAGAGACATGGAAAACATCATGAGCCCTAACTTATGGAGGTAAATCTAGTCTATATGTTATTGTTCCTATTATTTCAAGGATTTCAAATGACCCACAATACCATAGTTCCAACTTGGCACACGTCCCCATCCTTAGGGAACTTCTTTTAGGCTTAATTCTCAAATAAACGTGTTCTCCAACTTGGAACTCATTGTGAACTCTATGCATATTTGCATAGCTTTTCTATCTATCCTGTGTGTAACAACCTTGGGTTAAAAGTTCATGTAATAATAGTTAATAAAGGAAAAATAAGATCAAGGTTAAGGGACACGTATTCCAAGCTGAATGTTGGGAAGAATATCCTAGTGGGCATCACTTGTTGTGTGTATGGCTAAGGGGAAATTGACAAAGGCAATGAAAAAGGCTTTGAAAAGGAAAAGAGGCATTAATTGAAATTTTATTCATGAAAATAAAGGAAACTAGGAGGAAAGTGAAGGAAAATAATCGAAAAATGAAGAAATTAGAGGCATTAATAATAAACGACACCAAAACATCAATTGGTATCCTTTTTGTTAGTTCAATTTTGGAGTTAGTCTCAGAGGAGAAGAGCACCAAGAGGAGAAGGAAAGCAAGAAAGAAAACGAAGGACAAAAAAAGGGAAGGAAAGCAAGGATAAAGCAAGGAAAGGTTGGATCAAGCAACTTCAGTAGGAATACTTGTAGGTAAGATATTGCATGTATGGTTTCGTAGTTATTTTTGGCATGAATGACATATTCATGTGTGTATTTGGTTTCTTTTATGTCGGTGGCATGGAGTTTTTCGGGTTTTGACAGTGGTTTCAACCTTGCCACTCCATTTTCGGATAGCCATGGTGTTATGGGGTTATTTCTCATTCGAGCTATGGATTTATGGAAGGTTTTGGATCCGGGTGAGGTGGTATTAGGAAAATCTCAAGGGTTGGGGTTGAATATGGTTTTCTCCACACATGGGTGGAGATAGGAAAATTCCTCAAGGGATAGTAAAACAATTTTGAGGCATCCAAGCTCGGTTTGATTTTGTGATCTTGGGACCGGTTTAGGTGAGATCACATTATGGTGAGGGTGGACTTGGTTTAACCTCTAGATTCCCTTGGTTGTTTATGGATGGTTTTATCCCATAAGATCCCACATTCATGCTTGGAATATGACACAGGGGTGATGGGATGAAATAAAGTTTTTGTTCTACCCAATCCATGGTTGGGGGGTACATGGAAGTCCCTAACTTGGTTGGATTTTACATATGGTTAATACAAGCTAATTTCCTCTTAATTTTGATCATTGACTAAATGTACTTCTTATTATGTGGATTTAATGGTTGTTCTCTCATTGTTATTTATCTGGTTATATGCTGGCTATAAGGATGGTTAATTGACAGATCTAAGTATGGATCTTAACACATGTATATTAACGAATATCTGGATAATGAATGCAAGACCTAATTGGTGTTATGACAACTATTGTGAGAAGGCATTATTCCTTCTTGTTTATCCTTAGATAAGTTTTCAGATCATTATGTTCATATTTGTATTCATGACTTGTATGTTGCATGTTCACCATGTGTTTGACAAAATGTCAGTCCTGGTTGGGATAGGTCACATCAAGTCTTGGTTCAAGTTTTGGTTCATAAGATTTTTTTCTATGCCATTTATCATTTATAGAAGTTTCAATGAGTTCTCAGCAGAGGCCTGAGTCCTAGCCCTAAAAACTTGGCTCAAAAGTTGGGGTCACTAGCATGGAATTGACTAGAAATTTCCACAGTTGCGTGGAGGTAGGCTTATTAGTGCGAATGGAGGACTACATTCTCTTGCATTCTTTGGAAAGGGAGTGGATGGGGGTTTAAGTTAGTGAAAAAGAGAGTTATCTTAGGGGTTGGACACCTAGGGGGGTTGGGTTCCTCCTAATGGTCCTGTAGCACCTAATGGGAGTCAGTAAGGCCTTAAGTTGTCGACTCCGTTTCCTTAAGGTCATATAATGGGTTGAGTCTTATCGTAATGACCCTTAACTCCTGTTTACCCTGGCAAAACCAGTGAAAGTGGGTAAATGTGGGAGGAGGCATTTACATGGTGGTATCATAGAGGGTTACACTCTCTTTGGGTAAAGTCTTACGTTGTCATGGTTATGGTTGTCATGCATGGGTTCATGGTGTACCATTTGTATTGTCATGCATGATTTTGTTACATTTATATGGTTAAAATTATACATGTATCACGTTAATGTGGACTGATATTACAAATGAGATAAGCCTCCCTTGAACATCAATGAGGTATGGTTTTGATTTTGGTATCTATTTGGTTTAACTGGCATGGCCTACTTACAGGAATAAGAGAACCAAATATTAAAAGCAAAATTCTAGACTAAGGTTCCCATGAATTTCCCTACAAATCAGTTGGGCAACAAGGAGGAGATCATTCCCCTGCTATAGCAGATACATTCAAGAGTTTGAGGGCAGATATTAGAAGTTGCAAAGTAGACAATGACAGGTTGGTTGAGGCTCAAGAAATACTTGCAAGGGCTTAGGAAAAGTAGGTATAGGTAAACGAAACAATCCTTCATAGCTTGTCAAAGTTACAGAGACAGGGATAGTTGAGGATTATTCAAGAGCAGGAAGAGAAAACTAATAGAGCATATGGTAGCAGGTCTTAGTTTGGATTTAGGTTGAATAAAGGGGATACAAGGTGACAGATAAATGGATACACCTAACAGGAGGAATGGTATGTATGGGCATGATTCTAGTTTCTCATCCAAGAGACATCATCATAGTCATCACCATCATCATCCTTACAAGAGGGGTGAGTATGTACTTGAGGAGTTCAAGAAATTCAAGTCACCTATATTTGATGGAGAGACAAAGAATTCAGAAGATGCAGAGACATGGTTGCTTAGGATGAAGAAATTATTCAGATTGCACAACTATTCAAAGAACATGAAAGCCAAGATAAGTTGTACCTTCACAAGATCAAAGTAGGTTGTTATGATAAAGCTATTGAGTGTTTGGATGATAATGGGGAAAAGAGAATTTTGTAGGGAAATAGAAGCTACATCAGTGAGGATGGTCACCACTATGTAGGCTAAGCGTAGTTGCAGGAAAGGATGCATGATGTTTGCAGTTCATATTTCCAATGGCAAAGGTAAGGATGTTGAGGATGCAAAAATATTCAAGAGGTACCCTGTATTACAATTATTTCAATATGTGTGTCCAATAGATATTCTAGAGTTTCCTCCCTATAGGGAAGTGGACAAGTTTCTATTGAGATGGTACCAAGGGCATCCCTAGCATCAAAGGAGGCTTATAGGATGAGCACACCAGAGTTAGAGGAGTTGAAGTTGTGGTTGAAGGAAATGCTTGATAAGGGATAAATTAGGCCAAGTGTATCACCTTGGGGTGCACCAATATTTTTTGTGAAGAAGAAGGATGGTACTCTTAGGTTGTGCATTGACTATAAGAATCTGAAAAAGGTGATGATCAAGAACATGTACCCATTGTCAAGGATTGAGGACTTGTTTGATCAATTGGAGGGAGTAGCAATGTTCTCGAATATTGATATGAGATCAGGGTATCATCAGGTACACATCAAAGAAAAGGATATCTAAAAGACTGCTTTTAGGACCAAGTATGGGAATTATGAGTTTGTTGTAGTTCCATTCTGTTTGACTAATGCTCCAACTGCTTTTATGTTCTTGATGAATAATGTGTTGCGTCCTTATCTGGACAAGTTTGTTATTGTATTCATTGATGACATCTTGATATATTCTAAGAATGAGGAAGATCATGTCAAGCATTTAACAACTGTGTTGATATTGCTAAGACAACATCAATTGTATGTCAATATTAGCAAGTGCAACTTCTTTCAAACAAAGGTGCATTACTTGGAACATGTTGTTTCCAAGGAATGCATAACAGTAGATAAAGAAAAGATAATGGATATCATGGAGTGGGAAGCTCCTAAGAATGTGGATAAATTCAGATCATTCATGGGGTTAACATGTTACTATAGGAGGTTCATCAGTAACTTCTCATGAATTGCATATCCTATTATATCGTTGAAGAGGAAAGGGAAGAAATTTGAATGGATAGAGGAGTGTGAAGAAAGTTTTGAGCAGCTGAAGTAGTTGTTGACAAATGCTCCAGCTCTTACGATTGCAGATCTAAACAAAGAGTTTGTGGTGTGTATAGAAGCCTGCAAAATAGAACTTGGTGGATTCTTGACGTAGAAGGGACAGGTGGTATGCTATGAGCCTAGGAAACTAAATGAGCACAAGTAGAACTATGTGACTCATGATCTTGAGTTGGAAGCTATTATCAATGCATTGAAGATGTGGAGACACTATCTTCTTGGTAGGAGGTTCATGTTGATGAGAAACCACAGTGGGCTGAGATATCTATTTGAACGACCAAAATTGAATGCAAGCCAAACTAGATGGTTGGCCACAATTAGTGAGTTTGACAATGAGATCAAATACATCAAGGGTAAGGAGAATAGGGTTGCATATGCTCTCAGCATGAGAGTGAAAATGAACCATGTCGTCGCAATGTGCTCCCATGGTAAAAATTTACAATATCATATCTTACAGGCAGGACATCAGGATGGCAACTACAAGGGACTTTGACATAGGTTACAACAACAGGGTACATGTGATCAGTATATGGACTATCATCTCACAACAGATGGCTTGGTCAAATTCAGGGACAAAATATATGTGTCTGATGACAATGGGCTCAAGAAGCTTATATTGAGGGAGTTTCATGTCAACCCTTATTCAGGACACCCAGGATACTAGAATACATTGACAATGGTGAAAAAGTTCTACTATTGGCTGAATCTGAAGAAGGAAGTGACAAAGTTCATGGCTAGATGTTTAGACTGTCAACAGGTGAAAACATAGTGTAAGAATCCAGGTGGATTGCTTCAGGCTATTCTGATTCTAGAATGGAAATGGGAGGTCATTTCCATGGATTTTATTATAGGTCCTCCGAGGACATCAAGGAAACATGATTCTAACATGGTTTTGGTCGACAGGTTGAGCAAGGTATCTCACTTCATTCCAATGAAGACTACTTATTCAACTAGTGAGGTGGCACATGTCTTCTTCAATGAGATCATGAGATTGCATGGTTTTCGAATAAGATTGTGTCAGACATGGATGTTAAGTTCACTTCCAAGTTTTCGAAGGATCTGTTTGTAGGTTTGGGGACAGGGTTGGCCATTATTACAACTTATCATCCGCAGAAAGATGGACAGACAAAGAGGGTCAACTGGGTTTTCAAGGATATGAGGATGTATGTGATGCATCATCAGAGGAGATGGGAGTACCTTCCATTGGTTGATTTTTATTACAACAACGGTTACCAAGAGTCACTGAGGATGATTCCATTTGAGGCACTATATGGGCGGAGTTTTAATACTCCCATCAGTTGGAGTGATCCAGTAAACATGGTACTTATTGGACCAGACATCTTGGCATACATGGAACATGAAATGAGGGTTATAAAGGATAATTTAAAGGAAGTGTAGGACAAGAAGAGGAGTTATGCAGACAAACACATGGCGGTTAAGGAGTTTCATGTTGGGGAGCATGTGTAATTGTGCATCAAGACGAAGAGGATCTCCTTGAGGATTGGATAATGTGCTAAGTTGGCACCACGTTATTGTGGGCCTTTTGAGATCCTTGAGAGGATTGGACCATTGTCCTACAAACTTGCATTGCCTTCGACAGTGAAAGTCCATGGTGATTTCTATGTTTCATTGCTTAAAATATATGTAAAGGATGTTGATCATGTTATTGATTGGTCTATACTGTAGGTGGAACCAGAAGGAGAATTCCAGCTGGAACGTCAGTGCATATTGCAGTAGAAACAACTCATTCTCTAGAATAGAGCAATCAAGAAAGTTAAAGTGTAGTGGAAGCACTTTGGGCTTGATGAAGCTACATGGGAGATGATTGATCAAATGCAGGCTATGTATCCTTCAGTGTTTTCTAGTTGAGGCAAATAAATTTTGGTATATGTATATATGTACATGGATGTAAATACCACCATGAGTTGTGTTATAAATCTCAAATAAGCGGTATGGTTTTCATGTTATCATTTTTTTCATGATGGTTTGTATTTTGAGTAGGTTGTTCATTGTAAGTACTGCAATGCGCTAGGTTATAAAGCTCCATGCACATTATGTTTTGGTTTTCAGTGGTTTCACTAGTTGTAGGTGTCATAGAACATCAAGGATGGTGTTCCCCTAAGGGGGAGGGGTCTGTAACAACCCTTTGTTAAAAGTTAATACAAGAAAAATAAGACCAAGGTTAAGGGACACTTATTCCAAGTTTAATGTTGGGAAAAATATCCTAGTGATCATCACTTGTTGTGTTTATGGATAATGGGAAATTGGAAAAGGCAATGGAAAAGGCTTTGAAAAGGCAGAGAGGCATTAATTAGAATTTTATTTATGAAAATAAAGGAAATTAGGATAAAATGGAGGTGAAAGGTCACATGTTGCATGCAAGGAGGAAATTGAAGAAAAATAATGGAAAAATGAAGAAATTAGAGGAATCAATAATAGAAAGACACCAAAGCATTAGTTGGTAGCCTTTTTGTTAGTTCAGTTTTGGAGTTAGTACGAGAGAGGAGCACCAAGAGGAGAAGGAAAGAAAGCAAACAAAGGAAGGACAAGGAAAGTAAAGGAAGGACAAGAAAAGAGAAGGAAAGAAATGATCAAGCAAGGAAAGGTTGGATTAGGCAATTTCAACAGGGATACTTGTAGGTAACAAATTACATGTGGTTTCCTAGCTGGTTTTGGAATTCCTGACATATGCATGTGTGTATTTTGGTTTATTTGTCGTCGGTGGCATGGATTTTGCTGAGTTTTGACAATGGTTTCAACCTTGCCTTGCCATTTCCAAATAGCCATAGTGTGATGGGATTATTTCTTGGTTAAGCTATGGATTGCTAGAAGGTTTTGGATTTGGATGAGGTGGTCTCTGGAAAATCCCAGGGGTTGGGGGTGGAGATAGTTTTCTCCAGGAAGCCCTCAATAGGTGGGTGGAGATAGGAAAATTCCTCAGGGCATGGTAAAGGAATTCCGAGGCATCCAAGCTTGGTTTGGTTTTGTGATCTTAGGACCAGTTTAGGTAAGATCACGGTACTATGAGGGTGTAGGTGGTTTAACCTTTGGATTCCCTTGGTTGTTTATGGATTTTTTTATCCCATGAGTTCCCACATTCATACTTGGAATATGGCATAAGGGTGATTGGTCGAAAGAAATATTTGGTTAAGCCCAATCTATGGTCAAGGGGTACGTGGAAGTCCCTAACCTGGTTGGATTTTGCATATGGTTAATATGAGCTAATTTCCTCTTACTTTTGATGAGTAAATGTACTTGTTATTATGTGGCTTTAATGATTGTTATCTCATTGTTATTTATCTAGTTATATGTTGGTTATAAGCATGATTAATTGACAGATCTAAGTATGGATCTTAACACATTTCTATTAATGAATGTCTAGGTAATGAATGCAAGACCTAATTGGCGTTATGATAGCTACTGTGAGAAGGCGTTGTTCCTTCTTTTTTATCTTAATATAAGTTTTCAAATAATTATGTTCAAATTTGCATTCATGACTTGTAGATTACATGTTCACCATGTATTTGAAGGAATGCTAGTCCTAGTTGGGATAGGATAGGTCAAGTCATGGTTCAATTTTTGGTTTATAAGATTTGTTTCTATGTCATTTATTATTTCTGGAAGTTTCATTGAATTATGGGCAGAAGCCTGAGTCTTGGCCTTGAAAAAATGGCTCTTAATTTAAGATCACTACCATAGAACTAACTAGAAAAGTCCACAATCCAATAGAGGTAGGCTTATTAGTTTTACTAGAGGTCTACAATCGCTTGCATGCCTTGGAAAGGGAGTGGATGGGGCTCTAAGTTAGTAAAAAGGAGAGTTATCTCAGGGGTTGGACACCTTGGGGGATTGGGTTTCCCCTGGAGGTCTTGTAGCACCTAAGGGAAGTTAGTAAGGTCTTAAGTTGTTGAATCTATTTCCTTAAGATCATATAGGAGGTTGAGTCTTATAATAGTGACCCTCAACTCATGTTTACCCTGGAAAAATTGATGAAAGTGGGTAAATGTGGGAGGAGGCAGTTACACTATGCCACTTTCATATTTTTCCTTATGACTTGAACTTGTTGTCCCATATCTTTAAGCATGTCAGGCCGTACATGAACCTTGTTGGTTGGATCACTCCAACTAATAGGATTATTACATCTCCTTCGGTATAATGCTTCAAAGGGGCTCATCTTTGCGGAATCTTGGTGCCCATTGTTGTATGAAAATTCCACAATTGGAAGATACTCTTCCCATTTCTTGGCTAATGCATCACGTACATCCTCAACATTTCCTTGAGGATCTGGTTGGTCTTATTTCTTTTCCCATCTGTTCGTGGATGATCGGCAGTACTAAATGCCAATTTTGTTCCCAGTCCTCCAAACAGTTCCTTCCAAAACATAGAAGTGAATCTAGCATATCTGTCTGACACAATCTTCTTATGGATACCATGTAGCTTCACAATCTCTTTTATGAAAATTTTTGCTATATCCCTAACATAATTAGCGGATTTGCTGCCACAAAATGAGCTACGTTACTAAGCTTATCTACCACTACCATGATTTCATTTTGTTGCCTAGTTGTTTTGGGAAACCCTGTAATGAAATCCATCAAGATTAGCTCCCAAATCCATTTTGGAATAGGGACGAGTTGTAACAATCCTGTTGGATGCTTGCATTTGGCCTTCACTTGCTAGCATTCCATGTATTTTTCCATGAAGTCCGATACTTCCTTCTTCATATTTGTCTAGTAGTGGTGTCATTTGATAGTTGTAAGGGTCTTTTGATACCCTGGATGTCCTAAATAGATATTAGCATGGAATTATCTCATTTTTAGCCTTTTTACTTCATCATTAGCAGACACATAGATTCTTCCTTTAAATATGAATAAGCCATCCTCAGTGAGGTGATATTCTCCATCCTCACCGCCTTGTCGCAACCTTTCCTTTACTTGTTTTTATAATTCATCCTGCTTCCCAACGTTTTTTATCCTTTCGTCCAGATGTGTTACATATGAGCTTACAATTGCTAGGTGATTCACCTGGATTCTCCTGGTCGAGGAATCAATAACTTTGTTCTCCTTGCCCTTTATACACTTAATCTCAAAGTCAAATCCACAAAGCATGGCTAACCATTTGGATTTCCTAGCATTCAACTTCGGCTGTCAAAACAAATATTTGAGCCCACTATGGTCTGTGATGAGGGTGAACTTTCAACCAAGGAGGTAGTGCCTCCACATTTTTAAAGCATGAATAATAGAGGAAAATTCTAAATAACGTGTTGCGTAATTTTCCTCATTTTTATTCAATTTTTTGGACTCATAGCACATGAATTTCCTTTCTTGTATTAAAACTCCATTGAGTCCCTCCTTGCAAGCATCGATGCATACTACGAAATCCTTGCCAAGATCCACAATTCTCAACATTGGTGCACTGGTGAGCAATTGCTTTAACTGCTCAAATATTTTCCCCTTTCTTTGTAAGGTTGTAATGGGATGTCCTATTTTGGAGAAATTCTGAATAAATCTCCTGTAATATCCTGCCAATCCCATGAATGATCTGACCTCATCTACGTTTTTTGGAGTTGGCCACTCATTTATGGATTTGATCTTATCAGGATCGACTGATACACCTTCCTTGGAGACGATGTGCCCCAAGTAGTGTACCTTTGACTAGAAGAAGTCACACTTACCAATATTTGCATAGAGCTTATGTTCTCTCAACAATTGTAGCATAGTTGTGAGGCATTGTTCATGTTCTTCCTCTGTTTTTGAATAAACCAATATGTCATCAACGAATACAATGAAAAACTTGTCCAAGTATGGTCGTAATACCCCATTCATCAAGCACATGAATGTGGCAGGAGTTTTAGTAAGACCAAAGGGTACCACTATGAATTCATAGTGTCCATACCTTGTTCTGAAAGTAGTCTTAAGAATTTCATCCTCCTTGATTCTTACGTGATGGTGGCCTGACCTCAAGTAAATTTTGGAGAATATTGATGCTCTCGTTAACTGGTCAAAGAGACCATCAATCCTTGGTAATGGGTACCTGTTCTTGATTGTTGCCTTGTTCATTTGTTTGTAGTCAGTGCATAATCTCAGGGTTCCATATTTATTCTTCACAAAAAATATCGATGCTCCCCCATGAGACATACTTGGCCTTATGTATCCTTTGTCAAGAATTTCCTTCAGCTACAGTTTTAGCTCAATCAACTCTGAGGTGCTCATTTTATACTGAGCCTTAGATGCTGGTTCTACTCTAGATACTAGCTCGATAGAAATTTGTTTCTCTATGAGGAGGCAATCCAGGAACCTCTACTAGAAATACAACCACATATTGTTGCAAAACAAGGTACCTTTGAAGCAACTCAACTTCCTCATCTTCTATTGATCTATTAGCTCCATCATTCTAGGAAACTTACACTGCAAACAATGAAAAAACCCTTCCTGCTACTGTGTTTGGCTTGCATAGCAATGATGAACCTCTCTGATATGGGAATTTTCTTACCTTGCAACACTCTTTTCGTCCCTTTCTCATCCAAGCATTATATTTCATTTTCATAGAAGTCTACCTTGGTTTGGTTTTCATACTTCCAGTCCATGCCAAACAATATGCCACACCCACCCAATGGTAGCACATTCAAGTGGGCTATTGAGGGCATGCCACTGAGTTAAAATTCACTTGACTTCACCCAATGGCTGATTCTTCTCCTTGTTCCTATTTCCAATTGAACCAGCCAAGGTTCCCTATGCAATTCCTTGTCCAATCCACACTTTTCAAAAGTTTATGGGCTTCATAGCTATAATTAGAACCCGAGTCAATCAAAATAGAATCAAATTTTTCTTGTAGCTTACCTTCCATATCAATGATGGATGCTTAGTGGTCTACTTGGTGGTTGTCCAATTCTACATAAACCCTTGACATACTCTGGTCTATTTCACCCACCATGCTTTCCTCCTAAGCACTATAGATTTTGGGTTCGACCTCCTACTAATTTGGAAAATCCATCCTCTTGTGGTTCCCACCACAGGTACAAAAATTGAATGGTTCTCTACCTTCGATCTTGGATGGTGCTAATGTTGGTTGTTGTACATTACCCTTAATGGAAACACTAGCCTTTTGTTGAGACTGTCTTGTTTGAGTTGGGTATCTCCTCTCTTTATATCTATGTTTTTCTTAGACCACTTATTATTTTGTCCAAAGGTTCTTTTAGCTAGCTCATTACTCTTAACCTCATGCCTATGCCTTGCTTGCTCATAGAAGTGCTCTAATTTATTGATCATGTCCTTAAAGGTCTCAGGTTCCAATAATTCATTTTTATCTCTGAATACCATAGGCAACCCACTGATGAACCTCTGAATTTTAACTTTATCATCCTTGAGATATGGTACACACCTCAATAGTCCCCAAAACTTGATGACACATTCATCATAGGTCATCTGATCCATCTTGAGCTCATAGAACTCTTTTACCTTATTGTCATAGTAGTTTTCAAAAATATATTACTCTCTTAAGAGCTTCTCAAACTCCTCCTAAGTCAACTCCTTCTAGGTAATGGCTTTAGTATTCTTCAGGTCCTCCCACTAGATGTCGAATTTTCCTTTCAAGTTGTAAGAGGCGACTCTGGTTTTCATATTCTTAGAATAATTATGTATTCTAAAGAAGTTATTCGTCCCTAGTAGCCATGATTCCTCGTCCTTTGCCTTCTTCACATCCCTGTCGAATGTGGGCGAATTTTCCTTTTTAAATTCTTTAGGAATATGCTCCCTTTCCTTGCTCTTTGAGCGATGGTGCTGGAGAGAGTGGTGGTGTCTCCGGGTAGAAGAACTAGAAAATTTACTCAAGTAAGGCACTTGCATTCTAGCCCCTCCTCCTGGAGTACTCACATGTTCTCCCCCTTGCATAATTTCCTCACTTCCATTCCTGGGCCTCTTTCTAGATCCGCTACCATCTACTTCGTTGATGTTTTTTTATATCTCACAAATGATTTTTCCATGTTCACAACTGGTCGTCATCAGATTACCTTTGCCTTTGCCAGTCCGAGGGACTTTGTAGGATGACTGCATTGATCTCAGCCTGCTTTTCTTGGGCTCTCACTAACCTCTCATTATCGGCCTTGAAGCTCCTCACCTCATCTCGAAGACTCCTCAAGGTGTCCATCCAATCTAGGGAATGATTTACTCCCCCTTACACAATTAATCTCTATTCTTCATTGGTTCTAACTCCCTCACTCCCATGTTGGGACTGACCAAAACTATATTCAACCATTCCATTCCTCATCACAATATATTTTCTATGTTATGCTGCTTGTGATTTGCTATAAATCACACACATTGTCAGACATTTTACAACAACATTAAAACAAAAAAATTATGTCATGAGGTTGCATTCATGGATTTTTCATGGAGGTTCTTGCGATAACAAAGCAACCATGTTAAGGTACAGGCCATTTAAAAATCATATGCAATAGTCATTTAATCGTGAAATTGGTATATAACTAATGATAACAACGTATTCACAGACATAATCCTACTCCCATCAAGCTTTTATTCATCAACTAACATATCCTAGCACCATTTCAATAAAAATCAACAAGCACAACCCAGACTGACTGGTACCCTATAATTACTTAATAAATTTTCCTCACTTTGCCGTGACGAAACCCATCAAGTCCAAGTATTGAACCTAGATTCTCTAATACCACTTTATAACATACCCAACCCCTTCTTACTTCATTGGAGGAATGGGGTGAAATATTACTACACATAATATTTTTTTATTAATTCTTTAGGTGCGGCTCCAGGACCCTCTCGACGTCTCAACTGCTTAAATTGAGACTTCTCCCCAAAATCCATCCGTCTGGCTAACATGGCATGTCTCTAGGACCTTCAGGATGTATTGAGCCTTCGAGTTGATTCTCCCCTCGTAACCTGACCTATCGGTTGAGGTGTTGAGACTCCGTGACACGGCTAACTCTCTCACTAATGGCCTGCCACATTGGCGAGGCTCTGACCATCCAACAACCATCCATCCCTAGGAAAAATTGCACTCCATAGGGGATTTGATCAAATTTAAAGTTTTAAGTCAAATCCTTTTCCTCAAGGATGACAATAAATTTCCCATTTGAATTTTTAATGGCAATAGTTAGTTCTTATAGCCTTATCAAAGCTTATAAGTTTAGTTTTCCATTTAAGAGATTTTCTCTCTCTCACACACAACACCATGGCACTCAACTTTATCCCTACCTACACTTACTCTATTGGTTTTGATACTTATTTTTATATAATTATTTCACTTATGTGAGAACCCATTTCACATTAATACTTTAGGTTATTCCTCATATTAAGGATAACATTAGCATGCCCTTCCAATGTCTAGCATTACACTTTCAACTCTTACGTGGGTCTTCCTTTTTAGTTTCAAGTATCTTCATGGCCATGCTATTGCCTCAATGGAAATCCACGTAGGCACTCTCTCCAAGGGTTCTTTCCTTTCCTTAAGGAGACTTGATATACATATAGCAATATTCCTTATTTTCCAAATGTGTACCTACACCAACTTATTCAAGGAGATTGTCATCTCCATTAGGTATAATCCTTTGACAAGGTAAGCATTCCATAAATTTTGTTTTGTTGGTAGCAAGCCTTTCTACTACCCTACAATCACTTCAACATTTCTAACATCTTCCTCTCCTCATGTTATGCATCATATAAAACACTCAATTATGCCTTCAGGTATGCTTTGTGTAACACAATTTTCTCCCATTTTGTAATAAGAAACTATTACTTCATGTCATTGTAGTTGTGCCATGAAATCTTTAGTGATTTTAAAATTGTTATGGACAATGTTTAATGATGTAAATATTTCATTAAGTAATGAAATGTTGCTAATTGATTGAATGAAGCGTGTAGCATTGGTATGAGCCATGATACCACTAGTAGAAATCAAAGAGGAAAATTGGGGAAATTACTTTGCCAATTGAAAATAGAGCCATAGACAAAAACTCATTTCATAATAGTGCAAAAAATTAAATTTGAATTATTTTCCCTCCTAGTCCTTTCCCCAAAAATTAGTTATTAAAGATAGAGTTTGGTAGTTTAGCAACCACCAACCCAAATTTATGATAGCATGGAGATGGAGTGGGTAGTTGGGGAAATGGTCAAAGATGAGTACTGCCAATACCCATTTCGAATTTTGGGAACTAATGCACGAAATCCTTTATTAAAGCATAGAAAATATAGGTTTTCCTTTGGATAGGATCGGGAAATGCAGATGGGGGGTGAAAGGACTAGTTTGATGAGGAGATTAAATCCCTAAAATGAGTTTTGGGGGAAATTTTAGGGAGAAAAGAGTGCTCACAAGTTAGAATTGGCTAGATTCACAAGTGGGTTTTTCTTGTTGCTTTTTGGTAAGTGAAGTTCCATAAGGCATCTGAATTTCATGCCCAATTGAAACTTAATCTGTTTGGGGCCCATTTCAAAACGTTTGGACTTTTTAAACCTTAAATTGATTGCTAATTTAAGTAGAGAAACCCATAACAAGAGTTGGGAAAAGATGGCCACGAATTTGATGATGATTGAGTTGTAGAGTGAGCATTGAAAAGGGAGGTTGATGGGTGTCTGTGATTATCAAAGAAAGGACGCTCTTGTGTAGAAATAACCAACTAGGAAGGCATATGAGATATTTGTGGAATACCTAAACCAATGTGTGAAGGGTGATTGCCATTACTTCCCATGAAAGAGAATCACTTTCATAATTGTGAAATCTCCTGAGATTTTGAGTAAATTCCCTAGGTTATTATGGCTTTGCTACGAGGTGGCTAGTTACAAGTAGGACAAGCCCAAATTAGCCTATATTTAGGTGGAAATATGCACACCCTTCATTGATTGTAGGTATAACCTTTCTTTCATATAAGTATATGTGCGTACTTTTGATTATTTGATGTTATTTAGCTGAAATTATTATCTTGTACTATTTTTATTCTATTGTTATGTGTTGTATATGATTTCTAAGAAAATATTTTAAGAAGAAATGTATTGATAATGAGTTTCACAACAACTAGATTCTAAGGTATTATAAGAAACTTAAATGACTCTTATTCTTCTAAAAACATGTGAAGTGGTATCATGATTTATTCACTAATTCAAATAAACATAGAGAGATGTTAAAATTCAAATGGAAATTTGTTAGATAATTAGATTTTGGATGAGAACAACAATTACAATTCACATATCAGTTAGACTAACTATATCGTTGAATTTGAATTTGAATTTGAATATATA